>JBCJKH010030626.1:0-22945 GCA_039877255.1 Loriculus beryllinus | reverse complement strand
AAGGCCAGGTTGGACACAGGGGCTTGGAGCAAGCTGCTCCAGTGGAAGGGGTCCCTGCCCGTGGCAGGGGTTGAACTGGATGAGCTTTAAGGCCCCTTCCAATCTAAACCAGTCTGACACTATTATAACTTGAGTAGTTACTGAAGGCAATGTAAACACAGGCATGCACTACAGAGCCCAGGGGCTTAACATTGTTGTTATCATAAGATATTCCATCTGGAGGTGGAAAAAAAAGCCCTTTTGGGTTTCTTTACCTCAAGGCTGGCAACGAGTGCAGAGTGAGTGACATATTTCCATTTGACTCATCTGTTGTCAAAATGATGACACCCTTGAGTCACATTAAAAATGAGACCTTGTAGGTGAGTTGGCTCTTGGCTCTGGTGAGCAGGGAGCAGCTGTGTGTTGGCTTTTTGATTTTGTCCTTGCTAAGAAAATGCCTTTTTTCCTCTCCCTGCAATGGGATGGAATTGATTAATGCTGCAGCTGATGTTCTGGATGAGAAGTAAATAGGAGAGCGTGTTTCAGGTGGAACGCTGGATGGTAGCCATACAGATATTCAAATAACCTGCTTTATAGCTATTTAAAGCCCTAAAACCAAAAGAAAATTAAAGAGTGCCCAATAGGCAGATGGTTGGGAAAGGAACACCCCACGATCAATGAGGCAATATGTAAATATTTTCAATCATTACCACAGTACTGCTGTGTTGACATTGAAATTCCAAGTGCTATTCCATGGGACTCCTCATTGATCAGCAGATGAGCTCGGATAAAACAGAGGATAAAAGCCCAATACTGAGCATTATTATGGATTGTGGGTTTTGCTGACAAGAACAGGCTTCCATCGAGGTCTATGAATGGATTTCAAACCCTCTTTCAGCATGTTCCTGACACACTGTGCTTCTTCCCTGGCTGTCAAGCACCAATTGTAGTATTTCTTGAGCTCTCTTTCAGGTGAAATGCTGCATAGTTGACTAATTCTTCTCTGCTAATTGTCACATTTGTATTGGAAAGGGCAAGGTGGAAGTGATGTGTTGTTCTCTGCTGGAAATACACCTGGTGATAAATGGCTGGAAAGGAAGAGAAATGAAATGGGTGAATTAAAATGAAATGTGGGAGAAGGTGCTCCTATAAGCAGGCTGTAGGGACCTCGTCGGGCTGATTTACTTAGGAATCTTCACAGGGGTGATAACAGTCTCGTGCATAAAACATGAAGTGCCTTCAGCACACACAGGTGCTGAACCTACCAAGAGGCTTTTGCTATTTTTGTCCCTCTCCTCCTCCACTTTTGTGCTCCTGGAACAAAACATCGTGTAGGCTTTACTTCTCTCAGAGGGCAGTTGGAACTTGCCTCTAAATAGGTGTTAGAAAAGCTGCTTTTTGAGATCTGAACCTCAAACTTACTTATACAAAACATAACTGCCTACCTCAAACCAATACCATGCCAGCACGGAGCAGATGCTGCTGTGTGCAGTTCCTGGGATCCCACCGTGGAGGCAGGATGCTCTGTCTGGGGAGGTGAGGTGCCCTGGAGGCTCTAGGGAACGTCGCCACTGTCGGTGTGTGAGGCTAAATGTGAGCTCTTCCCTCTTTACATAGGCTGGTGTGAGGTTCATAACAGTCATGGGTGTTATATACATACATATGTATATATATAAACACCACCCAATAACATAAAGGGTGCATATGTGCTTTCCTAAATATATTTTTCTCACAGCCTAATAAGAGCAATGGGTTGGAACACCTCACACCCCAGTCCCCCATTTCATATGAGGGAATAATGATTTAAGAAAGGAGGGAGAGTGCTTTGCAAAGGAAAAGCTCATTATTGGTACAGCAAGCTCCAGAGCCCAGGCAGCTTTGTGGAAACATTTTGCTGTTTGCTTTCTCTCCCTTCCCCCTGGGTCTGGCTGCTTCCAGTGAGCTCAGGATGCTGTGCTCCTTGGGGAATGTAACCCCAGAGGCACTTTGGAGAGTCCAGATGCTGCAAGCATCAGACAGAGGAAAATGGTTTAGGAGCCTTTTCGGGCTGCTCCTATTTTCTAGTTAACTGCTGCATGTATTTTGCATGTTGATTGATTTCCTGGCACGTCCCGGAGCCTGTTCCTCTGATTACAGAGTTCTGCAGGGTTTTGAATCTCTCTCTCTCTCTGGTTTGTTGCTTTTTAGTTGCTCACTTGAATTCCCTTCCTGTGTTCAGGTGGCTAACAGAGAACAGAACAGAAAACACCTTCTCTGAGGATAAAGGACTCCTGTGACTATTTGTGGTCTGAAGCTGATGCTTCCAAACCACGGGCATGCAGTGTTTGACCACAGCTGACGCTCATTCAGGCTTAGTACTTGTTAATGCAGATTGTGCAAAAGCAGTAGGCTGAGCTAAAGCAGCTCTGGTGTTCTCCAGGAGCAATTTTGTCTGTTCATTTATCCCTTCAAGGTAGTGCTGTCTGTGTCTCTGACTGCAGAAGCAGCGTGTGAGTCTTGCCTTCTATTGCCTTCGCTCAGCAGGACTCTGCTCTTGGGTGTGAGAGACCAGAACGCTCACCAGTGTGTTCTGGTCTGCCTTTGTCACCAAGTGTGTGTTCAGGTAATGGTGAGGTGGGAGCTCTATTGTGCCACCAAAGTGGTTTAGTGGTGGCAATGATGCTCTTAGGAGTAAGGAGTGAAAAGTGGAGTGTGACATGAGTTAAGCAGAGAAGCCTTCAGAAGCGAGCAGAAAGCGTCTTGTGATTTATCGTCCTGCATGGAAAGGTAACTGCTAGTTCTGTTAGGGTAATGTAGTGTTTTCAGTGTGCTGAATATGAGCCACTTTCCGCTTGCAGGGTGGCACCTCTTCCTCCTTGCATGTATTTGCATGTCCGTCTGTGTAGTGACAACTGTGGAGTGCTGCTGTGTGCCTTGTGTGATGAGCTGGCTGCTGCTCCAAAGCAAAAAGTGGTCTTTGCATGGATTTCTGAGCTGCTCCTATGCTCAGAGACCTCTTTGGAGAGATCCCACCTTCCTCCAAGGGCTTTGAGGGAAGCAAGTTTGTAACGTTCACCTTTGCAAATCACCCATAATAGAAATGTTCTTGTAGCCTTTTGGGAGCTCTTGCATTAACTCCTGTTTTGCTGGGTGGCCTTTTCCTGATGGTTTGGACAAATGTGTCCCTTGATGAATAATGCTGAAGGCTCCTGCCATTCAGTAGTATGAATTTAAAATAGAAGCAGTTTTAGCTGTGTATTTGATTACCACTTATCACAAAATGTTTCTGAAATGCAGATAGGGTTAATTATTACCAATCTAAAAGAGGCTTAAAACTGACAAGTTTTGAGTTTGAATTTTGCATTGGTAATCTGTTCTCACACCTTAAAAATAAGTAAATTAAGAATAGCATCAGTGAGGCCTCTGCAAACTGCAGTGATTTTTGAAAGCTCTGACTTGGGAATACAGTCGAGGTGAATTGTATATGATTATGGCAGGAAATAGGTTTTGTAAATATGTCAGGGTGTCCTAGGTTCCATTAATGATCTGTGCCTTTCAGTTAAGGAAGATGCTGGTGTTTACATTTCCCAAAGGCAATACTTTCAGTTTCTGTTGTTCAGAAGTGATTTTGCTTTTAACCACTTTTGATTTCAGTACTGTTAGCAAGCGTGTAGAGAGCTCAGTCTGTTTGGAGTAATTGTTTCAGACTTGCTGTCACTGAGGAGAAGTTGTTTTGTCACCCTTCCCAGCCTACAAACACAGGGAAAAAAAACCCAACCCTGAAACAGAAAAGGAGAAAGCTGGTAGGAAGCTTGAAGGTTGGTTTTCTTACACTGAGGAGGCTTTGTGTCTGCTCTCTGGGTTTGCATAGCTGCCCAGTGAGGCTTTTGAGATTGCTCCTGCAATGGGTCAACCAAACACTGAGACACTTTATGGGTCCAGCTCTGCTAATTCTGGGAACTGTGTTGAGCTCCTCAAAACCAAAGGAATGGAGTCAGCCTATATTTATGTGCTTAGGTTATGGTAGATGCTCCTTTTAGGTGGATATTGTCCAGCATCTATAGAAACTTGTCAAGCTTGTGAAAACAAATGTAGACTGGATAGTGACAAGTCCCAGTGCCTTTTGTCTGACATGTAAAAAACACTAAGACTTAACCAGACCATCTATATATTGGGTTAAAAACATACATATATATAATCCCTTTAAAAAATAACATAATGTGAGGGCTCTTGTTTACTGGGAGCTCAGTGTGGTGGTATGGCTAAAAGACTAATGAGGCCTTCCTTGAAAAGCCTTTGAAAGTTGAAATGCAAAGCAAGATTTAAATGTTCTATTTGAATGTATTTCCATCTTACAGATTTGAATAGGAGATTTAGAGAGGAAAATCCTTTGGGCTTCAAATCATTGCATTGTGTAGAACAGCAGGGGAAGAAACGCTTTACATTTCCCTTTCTGGAAAGCATATTTTCTTAAAGGATTCCTTAGGAATTTAGTGGGTTAATTCTGCCCCAAAGCACACCCCCAAACTCTTGACACAGGTTTGTATCTCTGAAATAATCAGATATTTTCCTTTGGTTGATGTCAAGATGTAATTGTAAAAGCAGTGATGATTTTCACTGTTAACTTTGTTGTGAGCTTGCAGTGTCCATTTTATTTATGATCTGGTCTTGACTGTATTAATAGTTGGAGCAAGAATGATAGTCAATAAAGTGAAAGAAAACTAAACTTCAGCTTTGTAGCACATAGCACTCATTTGGATGACATCAAGGAATGGCATCTAGTGAGTCTGAAAGACAACTGCATCTATATATGTGTGTTGCAAATACTGGCTTGTAGCTCGTCCTGGATAGCTGGATCAGGTTGGCTCTTCATACATGATGCTTTCACCTCTCAAAGTGGCCAGCAAAGCTAAGGAAATGCTCTAATACCATTGTCTGGCTGGAGTGTTTCCTCTGTGTGGTGCACATGAGGATGCAGACGTGTGGTGGCTGCTGTGAGACCACAGTGGAAAGTTGTACGTGAGCCAGATCTGGCACGTGGGAATCCCTCATCTTTAAGACTCAGCTCAGACTCCATAGGGCTACAGACTGGACCTGTGGTTTCCAGCTCAGCTTAAATCCGCATCTCATAGTTGCATCACAGGAGGTTTTGAGGTACGTTGAGCAACTTGATACCCACCACTTGTTGTTGTAAACCCAGGCTGGGAAAGCAGAAGTGGCATTTGCACTCCATGCGAGTGGCTCAGCTCTGAATCAGCTGCTGACGTTAATAAGCATTTGTGGACTAAATATACTTTTAAGCTGTCCGGCTGCTTGCTCCTGGTGAGGTCTCTGAGATTAATGGTCCTGAAATGTTACTCACGTTTGCTCTTCCTGCAGGATTGGTGTGACCTGTGCCAGCACTGTTATTGTTTCAAATGACTGTGCAAGAAGGTACAGGAGTGGTCACTTTTCATTAAACTGTTGGTGAGACATAAATCTGTCTGTTAACTGGAGCAGTGTATCACAGCTGAAGATACCAGTGGTTTTCCCATGCATGGAGCAGAGTATATTGGTATATTCTTATAACCCTTTGGTCGTGGATGCTGGTGTTGTTGAGGAGATGCTTTTTCTGGTGTGGATGTGGACCCAGATTTGCCTGTTCTGGTGCAGAACACAGCTCCTTTCCTGACCTGAAGGGGAAGGGAATATTTCTGCAGCCTTGGAGTTCAGTGAGTTAAAGGCAGCTTTACTCTGAGCGGGTGGTTCTCTGGAGTGTGTGGGAGCTGCTGAGGCCCCGTCCCCCTTGCATGCACGTGTGGCCGAGTTATCTGCTGATCTCTGTTGACTTCCTGAAGCTGTCTGCCTGCCCTGGGTGACTTGGCAGGGGAAGGGCTGCACATACTCCATCCAGCTTTCCCTTCTCCATCCACCCAGTCAGACCTTGCACTGCTGAGAGCTGTTGTTCTGTTCTGGCAGTTGCTTGGAGGACAGCAGGGGCAGACAGAGGATAAGCCAAGAAATTAAGGAAGACTTAAAGAAACTTGAATATACTTGGGGAGGTCTAAGAATCATAGAACAGTTTGAGTTAAAGCTCATCTAGTTCCAAGCCCCTGCCATAGGGGCTTCCACTGACCAGGTTGCTCAAAGCCCCATTCAACCGTGAACATTTAAAGAAGAGAGTGGAGTGATGGCTGGGTGGGGGATATAGCACATGTGTGTGCCCTGAAGTGCAAACCAGGTGCTTTAAAGGTAGCATTAAGAACAGTTTCCAGAGATTGGAGGTAATGATGAGTCTGTGCCTGAAAGAATCTCTTGGAAAGGCAATGTGCTGCTTGGCATAACGAAGCAAACCATGTAAGCTTCTTGGCAGGTGACACTGTTGCCTGCTCTCAATTCCTTCTGCTCTCAGCCCTCCTGACAAAAATCAGCCTTGGAGGAAAGCAGGTATCTGCTGGCTGGGAAATGAATTGTAAATGGGCTGCCTGGGGTTGACATTTCCTGAGCTGTGTGGAAAGGGAGCTGGGTCTGTCCTCCTGGGTGCTGCTGGTTCACCAGCCCATCCCTGCCACCCCTCAGGCCTGGCTGCTCCGTCCTCTGCGGCAGCCATGGGAGGTGCCTTCTCTTCACTCCTCCTCCAGGTGTGGAAGGACTTGTGGGGTTTATAAAGGCAGCTCCAGTTTGTTTCCACCCTCAAATGTGGGATCCTGCCTGGTCTCCGGGGAGCTAACTGGAGGAACGCTGCAATGTGATGGTTTTTGTGTGTGATGAGGGAAATACTTGAGGGGGAGAGTTAGGGTATTTACAGAGAGCAGATGAGGGATGGTCAGTGCAACACGTGCGAGTGGGTTTTCTTCTTTCTCTTTTTTGCTTTGTTTTGGTTTTGTTTTAATTTCCATGAGTTGGAGATGCCGATGACTCAGGGCTTGGAACGCACTTTAAATCCCCGAGGTGCTCACTGCCGCCTACTATCACGTATTGAATTTCTGGCATACCGGAGGGATGTCTGCAGAGAAACTCTGATGTGCAATTAGAAAACGTTGTAGCTTTATGTTGTTTGCATAAGAGCCATTAGCACGGTGTAGCTGTGAAAAGAATGCAGCTTTATTCTTGCTGTTGATTTCCCATGGCAGTTAAGTGACTGTGTTTTATCTTCCTCTAGGATGTTGACACATGTGGACCAACAGTGACATCCTTTTCCAGCAATGCTGTCTTTACTCCCTCCTGCATCCGGAAGCATCTAGAGAGATATTTTGCAGAAGGTAGGTCCTGGCATTTCAGCTGGGTGGCTGTTCTTTTTCTTCAACGATAAGGGAAAAACATTCAGATGTTACTAGGGAGATGGTAATGAGACTGATGGATGCTGCTGCTGGTGAGAGAGGGGATTAACCTTACTTTGGGTTCCACTTGAATAGATGCTCAGGGGGCAATGTGATAAAATGGAGTCTGGAAGAATGGCTGGATGAGGCTTGGCAGTCGAAGGACGTGGTTTGCTTAAATTGCACAGATGTGTGTGTTGGTAATAAACCTCTTTATAACAAAAACTCAAGCTCTTTGCTTGCTCCTGCATAGTCAGCACCCTTGTTTATCTAAAATCTTTCAAATAAATAAGATAAAAGGGAGAATGGCTGCGCAGATGTGCAATTAACATAAATTCTTTGTGTATATTTAAATCTAATGTGGGCCTTTTCCCCAAAAAATTCTTAACCTTGTTGCATGTTATTTGTGTTGAAAGAAGCAATGTGCAGCCTCTGGTGCCACCATAAAATTGTGGTTAATTTCTACCTTTTTTCCTCCCTCTGAACTTTTAATTTGCTTTACATTGCCAAAAGGATTGACGTGCAATATAGAATGTAGCTGATGAAGCAAGTACCCTGTGGTGTTCTTTAACAAGTAAATATGAAGAGATTTTATGCTCATAATGAATATATGTACCTGCTACTCCCTTGTGCTGTTACCTGTGAAGTGTTGCTTGTGGGTTCATTGCGTATGTGTCTGGCTTTCATCAGACCTCTTCTGTGTGGATTCTAGGAAAGCACAGCATAGTGTCAAACCTGCCTCCAAAATCAGTGGCTGAGCAGGGGTTTTTCAGTGGATGAGGTGTCAGCTTTAGGCTGAATGTGTAGTTTTGCATCATCTTATTTCCCCCAGTACATCCCTCGCCATTCCCATGTTTTTTCCTCTATCAGAAAAGGTGTTTTTAACTTTCAATTCCACCAAATGTTTCCCTTTGTGGTGATGCTGTGGTATAGCAGCTTTGCATTTCTCCTGCTGGATGCTAAAACTCCTATTGCTGGGTTTTGCATTAAGAGCAACAGATCTGTGGGAAGCACAGAAAGTAGAAACGAATTTGGACCTGAGGCTGTTCACTTATCAGACTGAAACATCTTTTCATTTTCTCTGGGTTTATACCTCAGGGTTGCAGCAGTTACACCGAAGCTGCAGTGACACCAGCTCTGTATTAACAGGCAATATCTTGACCAGAAATCCTTGAAAACTAAGGGTGATTTGAATACCTTAATAACCTCATGTCACGAAATTGGCTCCCAGTGAATACGTTGCCATTTCCCGTGTCAATTCCCTTCCTGAAGCCTCTTGCTTCAGGATTAGCAGAGCCAAAGGCCATCCGAGGTAGGCTGCTTCCAGTGCTGCAGCTTGTCCCACTGTGAGACACTTGATTTCTTCAGGGGAGAGCCTGACGGCTTCTGCCCCCTGCACCTCTCTGAAGGAGCTGTGGACAGGTCTCTCTGGGAACAAAAGCTGCTGTCAGCAGCTCTAACAGAGAAGAGGCATTAATTGCCATGTGGATTTGTGCTCCTGTGCTGAGGGAGAGCATCTATGTCCCAAGAGCTTTGCCTTCCTTGCTTTAGGTCCACGCGCTCCCCCCGTAAGCTGTTGTAGAGAAGAGTGTGTTTCTCTGAATTAGTGGTAACAGCAAAGAAGAAATGCAATCCTTAGCAATATTTAGGGTTTGCTTTGCCCCTAGGCTGTGGCTCTACTCATTTCACTTGCCTGAAGGACTTAACAGGGCTGAGATCTCAGTAAGAGAGGTGCCCAAGTGGTCATTAATTTCCTGAGCTGGTGAGGGAAAACTGCCTTCAGAATTGTATTCACACAAATGAATCTGTGCAGCTTGCGTCACTGGAGAGCCAGTAACGTCTGTGGATTGACAGGTAAGGAATGGAGGGAGAAAAAATGGGTTTTAAACCTTGTCAGGGAACGCAGCCTTCATGAAAACAGAAAAAGCTGAATAGCAATGCCCAGGAAAACGCTGTAGGCACAGGGTAATTTTCCCCTCTGTTCTACCAGCTTCCTTGTGCAGCCCTTTGCTTTTCCAAACCTGGAGGGTTTGAATCCAAACTGCTGGACAGAGTGAAAACGCTGGGAGGAGGGTCCTCTGCAAGTCACACCCGGCAGTGTTTTGCATAGAATTGTTTCAAAATCTAAGGAAGTGTTCTCATTCTCTGCTGGGAGCAGAATGTGAGGGATGTGTGTGCGTACCAAGCCCTGAGTGCCTGTGATGTTTGCAGCGGGGGACCTTGGCCAAAAGCCACTGGGAGAAGTAGTGTGATGGGGGAGATGGGGAATGCAGAATGAGGAGGTGTCTGCTGCTCGGTCCTTGAACATCCTCATTTCCAGCTGCCCAGGGGCACTGCACTGCCTTTGTGTGTTTCCACCAGTCCTGCAACTGCAGGAATCAGAGTGGGATGAGGAGTGAGTGTTTCCATAAGAAAAGTCAGAGACTGATGTTGGGCAGGAGGCTAATATATGTGAGAAGGGAAAGTAGATGAGGTGAAAGCAGGTAGAATTACAGGGTGCCTTAGGTAACATATGAGGCAGGCTGGGGACAGAGGTCTTGTGCTGTCCCCTCTAAACAACTTGTGCTCCTCACTGAAGGAATGTATGGTGTCTTGTCACAAGGAAGCACAGGTTTGCTTTGCATCTGGGTCCATCTAATGCCCTTCCAGCACTCCCTGCCTTGCCTGTAGCACCTGATTTGTGCCTGTGTCACGCTGTGCTGTGATTTTCCACCCTTGGCTGTGTAATGTCACAAGCTTTTCCCCTTCCAGAGCCCTGTGTCCTTTTATATGGACACAAATTGGGTCTGACTCTTAATTTTCTGTGTCCTTTGCTTACCAAAGGACTTGCTGTGTGACCCCATGGTATGAGAATTGTACCCCTTGTGTGGGTAAATCTATGGAAACAGACTGGACGGAGAGGAATCTATCCTTGTGTTGGCTCCTTCAGAGCCTGTATTGCAAAACACTTTACAGTGAGTTAGATCAGGTTGATAACGCTTCGGAGAGCAGGGTGATGGCTGCATTTGTACTGGCAAGGAGAGGAGCCCCGTTTGGTAATGTAATGGAGCAGTAGAATTGTGGCTTTCCCCTATCTTGATGGGTAAAGGTTGTGGCTTAGTGTGGCACTTGTGACAGTGCAAGGCAGGGAGAAGGAGAGGCTGCTGATAGATAAGGGAGGGGAAATGGGGTCTTGAAAAGGCAGGAGATAGTTACAGGTAAACTGAGTTAGACCTGACAGTCTGGGACATAAGTGCTTGGAAAGAAGCACTTTCAAAAGAGAGGGTCTCCTGTGTAGTCTGGCACTATGGAATTTCAAGTGGAAGTATGGGCAGGTTTTTCTTCCTGTTGTTTTCCTCCTTATACCGTAGAAACACTAGACATGAGGAACTGTTTGGTCATATATATTTAACTGGGAGGAAAGAGCTGTGACACTGGTGTGGTTGTAACCACAAACTAACTGACAGTTTCCTGCTGCAAGTAGCTTTCTATAGATCTAAACCTTGCTCGTTTGTGTTCCTCTGTGCTGTTTAAATGTCTGAGGAAGATTCCACTGCTTCTGGCTTCTTGTCTTTGACAGCCTGTTGTAATTTAGGGGATGGTGGCATGAAGAGAGGTCATTACAGCACTAATACAAATTCAGGTGAAAGTCCAGAAGGCTTCTCTATTTTACAGTCTTGTATAATGTAAAAGTCAAGAAGTAACCCCGTTAAATATGTGTCAGGCTGGTTTTGCAATTACATTTGCATGTACCTCTGTTTATTTCTCTGGAGAAAAGACCTAATCACATGAACCTACCTGCATAGCTGATATTTCCATGGCATCATTACTTGCTTGTACCTCTCCTACCTCCTCCCCATTCCTTCTCCTCTGTGATGTGTTAAATATCACGGCTGCAAAAACGAGGGCACGTTTTTTCCCTGCTGTTCCCATTCCAGCTGGAAAGCTTGGACAGATCCTTCCCTTGTGGTTTGTGATACTGTAAATAAAGGCTCGGAAGGTCACACGTTTTCCATCTCAAGTTATTTTGATTCCAGTGCTGGAATGGAGGGGAGGGAGGAGAGAAATAAAAATAAGGCAACAAACCCAAACTGTTCTGGCTTGTTGTGGGAAACGGAACCCATTAATGCAAAGGGAAAACCATTGTTAAAAAGCCTTTCCAAGAAGACTCAGTCTTTGACTAAAGCTGAGGCTTGGAGAATTGGACTTGAAGATTTCAAAGGACTCTTCCATTAAGCTTTGAAATCAAAGTTACCTACAGAGGAGAGGCCCTGAACAGCAAACTCCTGTGATCTGGTGTGGTTCCTGGACCACTCTGAAAAATCTGCTGGCTAGTTTCAAAGGCATATTGGTGTGACTCTACAGGCATATTGGTGAGTAATTTTACCTATGTTCGTGTGAATACAGTTACTCAGATGCTTAAAGGTCAGTTAAGCGGGCTTTTAAAGATGGAGTTGAGATGTTCTGTCTGCAGCTGTCAGTGGCAGTGATGTATCCTGTGGTTTGGCTGTAGTCACTGCCTGCAGCCCAAGGCAGCACCTCATGGTCTGGGGCGCTCAAGATAAGTGATAGGGTTCTGAAAATCAGCACAGGATCCCAGTGTGTTTTGTGGCTTTTACTGCTGCTGTTCACAGCTGCTGTCCTACATGTGGCAGGTTCGGTCTCAGCTACCTCCCTTTCCCTGTCGGTGTTTGAGGCTTTGACTGTTGACAGCAAACACTGCTTAGGTTTAAACTTAGATTTCATACTTTGATATTTGTATAATCATGGTTTGGATTTACTAAGAAATGAGTTCAGAACAAGGTCCATTGGGTTTTACTACTGGGTGGTGATATGCAGAGTATGATTAATCCTGGTTTACAGCAGAGAAGTGAACAAGTATTGGCAACTCTGTCCCTTACTTATGAGTTTTGAAGAGGCCTTTTCCTGGTGAAGATTTCTTGGTTATTTTTCATCAAAACAGGATGCAAAAAGTAGATATAATTTGTCACTGCAGAACTCTTGTTGTACTTTGACACTGCAGAAGTATTTCTTTTTCCATAAACTGTTATATTTATAAGTGTACAGCAGGAACAGGAGAGTAACATTCCACATCTAGATGTTAATCTCTGCACAGGATAGTCTTCAATTCAATAACTTTTCTTTTCTGACTTGATCTTCTTTTGCATTTTTTCCTTTTAATGGGTACATGACATATGGGCAGAAAAAATAATGGCCCAATTTCACCCCTGCTGTAGCTCATTGACGTCATTAAAGCTACAGCAGGGATGACTTGGCCCAGATTCTTTAAAAATAAGACCTGATGAGCAGCCCCTCCTGGAAAAGCTGTATCAAGAAGGTTGTCCTGAGCGTAGCATAGAGCAGATGCTGTGCAATTCACTGTGGCATTCAGTAAGATTCCCATTGGTGCCCTTCCTGTGAACTGGGAATTTCACCCTTCCTGGAGGGGAGACCACAAGGCTTGTGCTTTGTGGACCTGCTTTTACCATACCTCAGTGGGCGGATGGAAAGGGGCAACTAATGAAGTGAGAG
Source organism: Loriculus beryllinus (assembly GCA_039877255.1). Lineage (NCBI taxonomy): Eukaryota > Metazoa > Chordata > Aves > Psittaciformes > Psittacidae > Loriculus > Loriculus beryllinus. The sequence continues at coordinate 10,178 of JBCJKH010030626.1, read as the reverse complement.
AAGGCCACTTAAAGGCAGATCTGGATGGAGACCTGGCTTGCTTGGAAGTTGTTAGAGATGTTTTCTCTCTCTGAGGATTGAGAGCCAAAAGATGGGAATCATGGTAGAAATGTTCTGTTGCCTTGAGCGTATTTTTAGGAAGACTGTCTCTGTTTTGTCTCTTTGTGCTTTTCTCTAGTTGTTCCCCAGAGGTAGTGTTCTCTGCAATGTCAAAGTATTGTCGTACAAGGATTAGCCATCTGAACACGGCAGCTCTCTCTTCCCTCACATAAAAGGGGCACTCCTGGGTTCAGTATCTCAAAGTAGGTCTAAGGTGGAGCTGCTTTTGCAGGCCATATTGCCCTTTTTATAACGTGGCATAGAAATAGAAATTACAGGGAATATAGGTGAAAGAAGGCGGTGGAAATCATGGTGAAAATAGAAGATTTGACCTTGACTCAGCCTGAATTAAGCTGAAATGTACTTTCAGATCTGAACAAGCTGAAAACGGAGACAAATGTGAAAGGTTCTCAAGAGCTGTTGACTTTCCATTTACTAAAATAGTGGCGGTGATTCTTGGATGGCAGTTCTGCAGACCTTTATGCTAACTCACAAAGCATCTTGCTCGCAGTTATTTATAACAGCAGGAAGATACACCTTCAAAAGAGCAAAGCCCCAAAGCTCTGTGTGTGATGGGTAAATGCTTGATCACCATTTGTACAGCCAATATTCATTGCCTAGAGCATCTTTAATTTAACCGAGTTCTTGGTGGTAATAGCTATATCTGGCCAACACAGGTTCTCTTGCAGTGAGTCCAAGAAATCAGATAGTTCTTTTTCCAATGCCAGACTCTTCTGGTCCACTGAATATAACTGCAAGAACACATAGTTCTTCGGAAGGAAAATGCTTACTGTGTTTTTGGTGACAGCAGAAGCTAACTTGGGAGAAGGAAAGATGGAGCAAATAGCACTGTTGTCTGCTCATGAGAGCATGATCGTTTCAAGGCAATTGAAGTTGGAAAGTTTCTTGCAGGCGGAAGCCAGAATAGTGTCAAAGTGACATTCACTAGTATAAATAGTGAAGGGAGAATTAGATCTTTAAAAAATATTCAGTCTTTTGATTAGTCATCCAAAACTCTGCTGGTGAGAAATCTGGGCTTAGCCTGATAAATGTCCTTCTAACAGTGGAAACAGTCAGCAAAGCCGAGACTTTGTGATATCCAGAGAGACCGTGCAGGGAATGGCAGCAGACTTCTGAGGAAGAGCATTAATGCCAGTGGAAACAGAGCGAGAAAAGGTAACTGAAAGCTCTGCAGCCTTAAGGGCTTTTGGAAGCAAGAGGTATTTGATGTGATGCAGATAAGGGTGATGTTAGCTTCTTTTTATTGCATAGAATACACCCTTATCTGATGAAACTATCCTGCTCTGAGATTCTTTCCTATAGGACCGATAGCACTAAAGGTGGAACCCTCACTGTCCCTCTCCAACCAGACTGATGAGCAGCATACGTTGAATAGTTATGACAGATCCAGTAAATGCTTTATTGTTGGAGGGAAGGGTTGAAGAGACAATTCTGCCTGAGTAAAAGGATCTTAAATTGTTTACCTTTTTGAGTGATCCAAGCAGTTAATTTTCCAGAGGCAGGCTATGTAGCACATCAATATGCTACGATGGGTGTTAGTAGAGTGTGGGAATGATTAATTTCTGGGGTATATGGTATAGAGATTCTTGTCTTAACAATCAGAAGTGTTTCTTTTGGCTGAAAATATTATTCAGGAAGACATAGAGTTATCAGCAGGCAGTAGCACACTGTTATGTATGCACTTACACAAAGCATATACATCCCTCTAAATGAAGGGCAGCTTCCTTTCTGCAGGCTGAGCAGAGCACAGTTCACACAGTGCTCTGAGGCAGTGCTGGGGAATTACGTGCTACAGCCAAGTCTTGGTTTATGTCCTTTGGAACATCCATGTGTGGCTGTGCACACTGCACAGATGTCCCCAGAGTGGCTGTGGGTTATCAGAGAGATAACCTCAGCTCAGCCCTAGCACTGAAAGTGTTGTGACGGGTGCAGCTGCCTGGTTGTGACCACTTCTGGTTGTGTCCCAGCTTCACAGCTTCAAGTGGAAACTGTCCAAGAAGTACCCCTCCTCACTGAGGCAGGATGTTCTGCAGGACAGGTCTGTGCTGATCACTGTGCATGGGCTCGCTGGCCGGGAGCAGAGAAAGGTGCCTCAGTGGATGTATTGACAGACTCTCTTGTGTATCCGTTTTGTTTGTGAAGAATCATGAGTGGAAATCAATATGCAGATGAGGAGTATCTAAAGATAATACTTTGTTGTTTCTGCGTCATCCCAGTGGTTGTGTTTATTAAAAATAAGTGAGAAAAACAAAAGGGGGATGTGCGATGGGGATGCAAATATCGTATTTCTTCAGATTAGAAAGGAATGCGGGGATGGAGCCCTGGAGAAAACGGGACCTGTTCAGTACTGAAGGAGAACTTTCAATTTATGTGATTGGAAGTTTTAATCTATTCTGGATGATTTAACTGTTAAGTTCTACAGTAATAGGCTCGCTTCAGCTCATCGCCTACTGAGTGCTTAGGTTCCACTGGGTGCTCTTAAATCCTAGAGAGGCCCTTAAGTTTCAGCTGTATTCTCAAGAGCTCGTAGAGAGCAACAAGGAATTAAGAAAGGGAAACTTTCTGACAGCTCTGTTTGTGCTTATGAAAGAACTAAGCAAATAACCTTGAAATTACTTTCAGGTGTCCTCTTGACCAGTGACTAGTTTGTCTCCTAAATCTTCTCTGCGTAGCTAGAACACAACCTACCAAGAAAAGTTGTTCCTTTTTTTCCTATTTTGAGGTTTATTTTGATGGATTATGTTTTGAGGTATCTGTTGAAGGTTATTTCTGAGAAATGCTGCCAGAATGCTCATTAAAATGTGACAAGGCCCAGGTAGAGTCCCTTTTGAGAATTTGGCTGCTCTGTGCATCCTCAGCAAGGGGCAGTGCCTGTGCTGAAGTCTCTGAGTCCTCCCAGTTCCCTGCCCACGCTGGGCCTGGAAATAACTCTGTCAATAGTAGAAATGTCACAGCAGGAATGACTCGCTGCATGTGCCCAATTCCATTTATCTAAATGAGCTGTGATCTTGGATTTAACATGCTGTTCCATAGCTAAGATAAGAGGCCCATGAATTAGATTATTGTTGGAAAAAAATAGAGGGGTGCCGATATAAATACTTCTGTGAGAAGTTTAGCAGAGCATTAGTGAGTCTTTTTTACATTTATGAACAGCAGCGGTCAAAGTAGTATCCTGCAAGAGATGCTTTCCACGTGATAGGAACTCCAGGCATTAAAAAAGCATGAATCAAACGAAGAACTGTAGGACTCTTTTTTTATTTGGCTTTGAGTCTTCAGATGTCAGTGCAAAGCTTTAATCAAGAGCTGTGTTAGCGAGAAACTACCACGTGAAATGGAAGGGGAGGATGTGGGCTGAGATGCTCTAATCTGAGTGGACCCCAGAACCCCAAGGAGGTTCCTGCCCCACAGGTATCCTCCTTTCAAGGGTTCTATGGGTGCTCTTGTCTCTTTTGTGGCCACAGCAGCAGCAGCCAAGGGGTGTTTTCTGCAGGTTGTGCTCTGGGACAAAGGCATATTCCCTGGACAGGATGTCAGGAAGTTCATAAGGTGGGTCAGCAGGAAGCAGTTGCATGATCCCAACTACTGCTGGTGGAAAAACTGCCCTAGCTTTTCAGCCTGCTGTTGTTCCGTGTTGGTGAGGCTCATGTTTTTGGGGTATATTCAGTGCAGTACCTGCCATCTCTATAGACAGCTGTATTTAGTCTTACTGTTGTCACCATGGCTAGTGATGAAGGACAAGATGAAGAGGGCTGAGATCCTGATACTTGGGAACTGTGCAACACTTTCATTTGGGTTCGTCTCTTGTAATGAGGAGAGTCGAGGCAGTATTCTGCATCTGCTTCCTTGAAGACCTAAAATATGCTTTTATTGACTCCATGGGTTTGTGAAATCATGATGGAAGAATGTAGCAAATCCATTGGGAAAGCTTCCCCTCCCCACTTCTTAGTGTTGTCTTAATAGCGCTGCTTGCAGACTAAAATAGCTGCCTGTGACATCGTATTGCTTTTAAATATAAGCTAGCCTATATTATGAATAAATATTCTGATTTTGTAGTGTAGTCGCTTTACATCAAGTGGCTCTGCTGTTGCCAAACTGGTAACTGCCAAACTGCTGGTAGCTCTGGGAGACACTCAGCCCGGCAGAGAACTGTCAGTGTGCTACAGCCATCAGACATTGATTTTTCTCTCATAAAACAGCAGGATTTGGGTAACTTACCTCACAAATAACAGCCCTTCCTAACTCTGCATGCCATGCTGATTTAAAGGGAAGTGTCAATCCTCCAGCTCCTGTCAGGAATGCCACCATACACACCCTGAACTGTGCCTCTTACCAGCTTTCCTTGCCTGCAGATCTGCCTCTTTACCTCTGTTGTATTGAAGCATGGCATAGAAGTGGGGTTGGGTTTTGGCAGCCTGGAGTCTGAGTGAGTGCTGAGGTGTTGCCTGGGCTATTCTCCACTAACCCCTGGGCTAATGGATGCTGCTTCCTGACGTAAAAACAGATGAGAAACTCTGGCCAGGGGCTAAGCTACATCAAGCTGTGCTTTCAGAGGTTAAGCTGATTGCAGATCTCTCATAAATAAATCTTTCTGTATTAATAAATAAATGCTTGCAATAGTTGCTTTATTATAGTGCATGGAGGCTTTCAGAAAGAAGACTTTCCCGACCAAGCCATTTCTGCAGTCTCTGCTGACTTTTAAAGGTTGGTGTCATGAACTGAATTTTGCCTCTTCCATTAGAATGGAGAGCGTGCTCTTCACTTGCCCATATGGTTGATGAGCTTGGAAGAGTGTGGGAACAGCTAAGATATTCAGAGCTGCTTGCCTTGCTGCTGTGGCAGTCAGGTTACTGGGTTGTTTGGGGCGAGTGGGCAGCCTTTCAATGTGACTGTCTAATATGTGGGTCTTGGAGAGTGGGGAGGTTTCCCCCTTGAAGCATATGTAGTTGTTGGTTGGCTGTAGAGACCTGGCCGGGTGTCTGCTGCTGACTCATTCTTCCTGCAAAATACCTTTGAGGAGAAAAATATGTTGTCTATATTGCAAATAGCCATATTCTTCTTTCCAAAGGGAATGATCCTTCTTGGAAGTTGATGTCACCTAATGTAAAGCAGGGAATGATCCTTCTTGGAAGTTGATGTCACCTAATGTAAAGCATTGCAAATGTAAGATTAAGATGTACTTAATGTTCACACTCGATTGGTAGGGAAGCAATAGCTTGTGCTCTTTGAAATTGTGCTTTGCCTGGAAATAATCTTACCAGTGTTAGATAAATGCAGTGCTGCAGCCGCCCTTATTAGCCACTGATTAGAGGGTCCTTTGTGAAGTGTTGTCTGTTTCTGCCATAAATTAATTAATATGGAACCTGTAAAATTCCTATGGAAACAAAACAGGAGCAAATTTAATAGCAGATAAATGTGTGGTCTGGGCTATGAAAGTGAACACAAAACTAATTCCTTAATGGGACCACTAGAAGAACAAACAAATCTAGAGAGACACGGTTGTGTGCCTCAGCTAGAAACGTATGTTTGTGGATATAATTAAACTTGAGTTAATAACACATTGTCGTCAGTCTTGGCCAAGAGCTCGACTTGGGCTGTGGCTACGTGTCCAAAGCATTTTTACTAGATTAGCTTCTCCGTACAGCATGGTCTGGAGCTTTCAAAGCACTTGCAGCTCTTGGGTGGCTGCCTTGCATATCAGCTCATTCCTCACATAGCTCAGAGAGCACCATGAAGCCTTTCCTACAGCCTGGTGATGGAGAAATGGGCGACTGTCCCTGTCACTGACCTGCTGTAGGAGGCAGTGGGTGAGTTGGAGAGATGGTGTTCAACAGCGCTGCATGAGGAGGGGTGAAGGTGATGCTTCATGATTCGCATTTTGCATTGCAAATCCTGCTTCGTAAGCTGTTTCCACCGATAAGATAAATGATTTATTATCTCTCAGAGCTTTTCTTCACCCGGGGAAAAAAGCAAAAGATGATCAGTGTTTTTTAAAGCTCTGTGTCGAATATTGACTGATTAAGTTGTAATTTCGAAGTGACGCATTTGGGCATGTAATTTTCAAGCCCATCTTTGGTTCCAAGGATCATAAATACTGGTGCCAGCTGTAATGAAGTGCTGTGCTACTTGCTATGCTCCTATCACTGTGTGTGTGTCTTTTGTTTTAATTATTAAATCACGGTGGCTATGGCCATAATAACGTGGTCGTTTTATGTCTTGGAACAGGGGGAAATAATTCTGTTTCACTGAAATAATGCAATTGTAACATGCCTCTGGGTTTGAGTTAAAGGAGGAGGTGGTGCAGGTGGCTGGCAAGGCAGTGCTGTTCTCTTGATGGCTTTCCGCAGCAAATTCCACTGCCCTGGAGTGGCAGCGTATTTGTTTTTAATGGAACAACTTGTGAGCAAACACGGTGCTGTTTATGGTGACAAGGAAAGCACTAGAAAACCAGGCTATAAAATCCCACTCGTTAAGGGCAGCAGTTGGCTCAGGTGCATCCTGGGGGAGGAGGTGTAGAGCTGAGAGCTGGCTGTGGGACTGCCCAAGCCATTATGGGCAAAACACTTCACTTCTGTGCGCCTCTGAAGGCCATCTCTAGGGTAAGCAGCTATCTGCCTGGGTGGTTTTATGAGGCAAAGTGCCAGGGGAGGACTCGAGTTCCTCTGATGCAAAATGCTTTACAGATGAAGTATTTATTTCCCCTTTTGAAGGGAAAAGATGCGTGATGATTTCTCAAATCAGGATGACTGCACCAATTCAGATATAATTTGATAAATGAAGTATAAAGACACAGTGAATGACCTTCCGTAAAATACAAGACTGCCTGAACCATTTGTCTTTTAAATCTTGCTTCGCATCTTTGTATTTCCTGCTCATGCTGTTCATTAGTCTCCTGTGCCCTGTTGGTTTTGGGCTGATAATGGCCAGCTAAGTGGTGCACGCTGGAAAGAAAACCTCTGTATAAATAAAGCAGGGTGCTTTCCTCTACGTAAAGTGTCTTGTAGGGCAGAAAACCCTCTATGTGCTCCTGTATTGTAGCTGAGCCCTGAAACGTGTAAGTGCTCTTTATATATCCTCTCGAAGTCCTGTTTACACAGGCATCCTTTCTTCCATGGGAATCCTTACACTGGTGTGGCTGCAGCACAGGCTGTGGTTTCTTTTCAAATGAATCATGAGGGCTTTACAAGCTGTAAAACTTCTCTGGAGAGCTTAAGGGTGTGAGCAGCTTACAGGCATAGATGCCTTTTCCTGACTCGGAGCTGGATATGTCCCGAGTATCTGTCTGATGCTTTAGATTGTCAGCAGGGATTTTTCCCCCCTTCAGATGGAATGCAGCACAATCCCAGGCTCCTGCTGCGGCTGCCTGCTGAGATTTGCTGGGGCATCCCTTGAGGATGAGGTATAGGAAGTGATAAAACTTCATTGGTGTTAGTTCCTTTAGTTTATATAAACTTTTTATGAGGAATAAACTTACGCGTTTGGAGGACAAAAGCATCTCCTCTCTCTGGCTGGGCTTTTTTTAAGGATAATGAATCTTGCTCCCTGCCTTAGCAGCTCTTTGCCCAGCCCTGTGGAGGTTGTTTTGACCAGTCCAGCTTAGTCCAAGCCATTTCTCTTCAGATTAGTTTGACCTCCTGGTGTTCCCTGTTCAGGAATGTGGTGCAAGAGCCCTGCAAAGGGGGGACAGTGGTTTGGGCAGTGCCTGTTCCCTCAGGCTTCTCACTGTGAGCAGTTCTGGCTGTGGGCTCTTACAGCTGGGAGGCTTTGCATGCTGCTGTGTGCTTGCCCCGCTGCAAATGCAGTGCCATGGTATGTGGCATGTGGTCCTGCTCTGTCACCACCTGCACTTGGAACATGTGAGCAGTCCTGAGGGGAGCTGGCACATCCTCTCTTGTCTCTGGCATGTGTGCTGGGCAGGCAAAGACTGGAAATCAAGGCTGTTTGCAGTAGTACTGAGCTCTGGGTAGGAGGCTGTTGAGTGCACTCCTTGCACAGTGTCACTGGTGGCTCTTCCTGGGGTTCTGCAGCCAGTCCCTCTGCTCTGACCCAACTAGAAAGCAAGTTGGCTGCCCCAGAGCAAGACAGGCTTTGGAGTAGGGTGCTGGGCAAGAAATACTGAGCTGGCAGTGACATGGAGCTGGCAGAGGACAAACCAAGCAGGTAGGAACTGTCAGGAGCTCTGGAAATTAGCAGGGAATTTTTCTTCCTTTTCCTTTCCTTTTTTTTCTGGCATATGCCAAGAGTAGGGGTTTCAGAAAGGGAATACCTGGCACCTGGCACAGTGTGATGGCAGCTTACCCAGCTGCCCTAATGGGATGCTTTTGCCAGGAGCCTTTGGACCTGTTCTTCTTGGTATAAATAAAATCACACAAATAAAATACTTGCTCCTATAAATAAAACTGAATGAGTGTGATTCCCTTGGGTCTCTGGGTACCCATTACATGGTCAGTATTTGTTCCTTTCTCCCTCTGCAGGCAATTGATGGAGGGAGGACCATCAGTGTGCACAGATCTCAGCCAGGCACATGAAGGCTCACAGTAACTTTCTTCTATGATAAAAGAGATATTTTTATGGTCCGAATTCTTTATTTTACTTTTTCCCTGGTGGGAGAGAACTGCTGGTGATAATAGTTGGCAGCCCAGCTCCTGTTGGGAAGCACTGAATAGAGAAAGGATTTACTGAAAGAAACGTATGGCAAATTCCTTTATAATGCACATTTTTTTTTCCCTATTTAACGAGGTTGTTTATAACTAAGAGCCCATTAGCACCCAGGAGGTAATTTTGTTGTAGCAGTTCCTTATTGAATGAAGACTTGGTAGTCTGTTTCTGGATGGGAGCCTCAGGAACAGCTCTTGGATAATACTGTACCTAAGCTTTTTTGTCCCCTCTTCTTTTTTCTCCTTTAAATGGAGGTTGGTGCAGCTCCTTCCCATGTAGTTTGAAAAACAGCTTTGTGAAGTACATGTCAGCATTTGAATTACGCTTTTCATTTATTGTAACCAATTCTAGTGCTCTCCTTTCATCCCCAGGGTTTCTGGAAGGTTTCTTGACATCTCTTCCTCCTCACCCCCTGCAACCCAGACACAAAAACCCAAGAGCTCCTTTGAATGCTTCCTGGTGCTTTGCCTGTCTCTCTGTTAGATGCCGTTAGAGAAATGCTGTGATTTTGGAAAGAAAACTGAACCTGGTGGGGGAGAGTTCTGCTGTAAAGAGTCCTGATCAGGTTGTTGCCCACGGCTCTCCTTGTACTAAGGAGTAGTCAAAACTCATCAGTGTAAAACCTTCCACACAAGGAGGAAACAGCACAGGCTCACAGGTAAGGGATGCTGAGCACTCTGCATCCTTTATGTGAAGTGAGTTTTGCTACTTCTGGCTTGAATACTGATCAAATACTAATAATTCTGTACTTAAACTGCTAACTTTTCCCCACGGTTGTGGTTCAAAGATAGGAAGGAGAAGTGCATAGCAAAAGCAGAATATGGCAAAGACTGATGATCATTGCTAGAGCAGAGAACCTGTTTGGTTTAAAATAAGCTTCCATGTGCTCAAGAAATGGTGATGTGTTCCAACTTATCTCCACCCTAAAACCTTCAGAGCTGTTGCTGCAGGATGGCTAATGCAAAACCTCTCTTGGTTGAAGAAACGGTGAGGAAGGTCATGCGTATTTTGCATCTTCCCCTTTTCACTGTTCTTCCAGTAAAAGCATGTTTGGGCTGGAGTGCACCGAGCTACCCAGGTGCGGAGGATATTATGGGCTCTCCATATTGCTGGCCCTAATTTTAGCTACGCTCTGCAATGTTCATGCCAATACTCACCCACTTGCATTTGCACTTCTGGTAGAGTCATTACACAGTGTGAGCTTCACACATGTGCCGCTCCTCCTGGAGCTCAGCTGGCAGCAGCAATTTGTATTCCCAATCAAGTAGTGGGGTTTGTGTGGGAGAGGGACCAGTGGGAAGATGCTCATCTGTGAACGCGTCCCTGCGGAGCGCTGCTGGGCTGTGCTTGTTGCAGCCTGTTGTAGGCAATTGGATGGGAGGGAGAGAGCTCTGTAATTCCCT
>JBCJKH010030624.1:0-10415 GCA_039877255.1 Loriculus beryllinus | reverse complement strand
TGGAAGGCTGCTATGAGGTCTCCACGCAGCCTTCTCTTCTCCAGGCTGAACAGCCCCAACTTTCTCAGCCTATCAAAGGGAAAGCCTATCATAGCGAATAAGATGCTTGCATGTTTTCCTGCAGCAGGCTTTTGCAGAGCATATGTCTTTGATATAATTGTATACATTTATTTTCTATATATAGCAAGTGAAAAGCAGCAGGTTACATTTACAGACCTCTGTAAGTCATTGAACACTAAAGCTTTGACTCAGAGCCTGTGAAAATGCTGCTGAGCCTTACAAGCACTAATATTTTGTGTGTCAAGAATAAACTCTCTGCATTTGGCAAAGTGTGTTGAAGTCAATAGCACCTGAACTGGCACTTTGTTACTCTCAGTAGGACTGCTCAAATTATCACAGTGACAACTATTTAAGTGAGGGAAAGAAGACTGCAAGTCTCCCTCATGTCCCTTTCCACATGCTATCTTATCTGATTGATTGAAATCTAGCCAGTGGTTGGAGGAAGCACAGGAACGACACTTCTAATCTGCTTCATACCTATCTCCATGAGTCAGCATGTGATCTCAGGGTGTATAGAACATGTAATGCAGAAGTGAAGAACATGTTCACTAGCTCTGGCTACTGATCGTTATTCAGCAAGGGTTTCCCAAGAACATAAAACTGTTTCAGAGGGGTAAAGAGCAAATGGTCTGGTTCAATCTGGGTTTCTGGGAAAGGTGTTATTCTACCACCTGGAGGATGTAATAACTGATGCAATAATCTAGTGCATAAAAATGTACTTGTCTACCTTTAAAAGCAGGCCCAGTCTCTTAGGTAGTGCAGTGCTGGTATGCAGTATTTCTGTCCAAATTGATTCATATCTTAAGCTATTCCTCTTCTTGGCTTTCTGATATATGTTGACTATATCATTGTATAGCATTCAGCCATATCAAAACATTATAATGTGCTGCAGGAGTAAGTAAGTTCAATTACCCCATTGTAACACAGTTATCTTTATGGTGTTTTTTTTGGTTTGTTTTTTCTTTTTTTTTTTTTTTGTTAGAAACATGATAATATTTCCCAAATGGCTAAAACAAGACATATATTTCTCCTAAGTACCTCCCCAGTGACTGAAATAAGTAGATGCCATGCTTTTTGCTGGTGGGAATCAAAACACACACTAAATTATAGAGTTTAGCTGAAAAAGTGTCAAGCTGCTGCTCCTCTAAAATATCAGAAACGAATCATTATCTTATTATTTCCAATCTTTGTCCTGAAAATATTTCCCAGGCTTAAAGCACTAAGGAGGAATTTATTTAGACTTTGATGGCTATTTATTCACTGACACTAAGAAATACTTGATCATAACATCACTGGATGAGCTGAGTGTGACCACAGCAGGTACATGTATGAGTATCTTACCAGCCTATGTAGGCCAATGTACAGATTTAGTCACACTTAGGTCAGAACTGTCCAGAAGATGATGTTACGAATCACAGGAACTGAAAATTTCTCAGGACAACATAAATGACCTGGATGTTACAAGTAGTTCTAGGCTTTGGGTAACAAGGAGGACTATTTGGTTGAACTTTAAAATGGAGAACAGTTTGATTAGCAATTAGGATTTATTTAGATGACACTGTTTGCCCAGTTAATAATGTAGGTGGAGTGAGCCACATACTGACACAAAATCACAGTCTGCTGTTTTTCGTCTGTTTGCTCACTCTGAAGACTGAGATTCTAACACAAATCTGTATACACAGCATGAAATAGGCCTTTTTCTGAACTACTTAGTCTTATTTTTATTTTTAAAAAAGGTAATAAAATCTGAGTGAAATTTATAAAGTTGTGATTGTCCATGTTTAGGAATGTGATAAAGTCTTTTGTAAGAAAAGCCAGGATCTGCAAATATAATATCAAATCAGTAGAAGCAACTGGGTTTTTGGCTTCTCTGACCAGGATCTAGAAAGAAGTGAGAGATGTGTGGGAAGAAAACAAACAAATGTTCTCCTGTTGCTAGTGAAAACAGACTTAAGGCTTCTTAACCTGCTTTTGGAAGCTCATTGTTCCATAGGACATGTCCTGCTGGCTTCAGTTGCCAGATCATATCACACTTTGGCCCCAATCCCATTTTATAGCTGTAACAAGCATTGGTCAGGTGGTCAGCAGCCTTACAGGAGATTTGCATTTCACTGCTGTATTCAACACGTGCAAAGAGGCTGAGGATCAGTGCCAGAGGCTGTCAAAGCAATGGCTAAGTGAATGGAAGACCTGGATTAGAATTTTTCCTCTTTGAGGGATGTCCTAACCGCTGTAGTTTGTTCTATATGCCCTTTTCTTTCTTTCTTTCTTTCTTTCTTTTTTCCCCAGTAACATTGTTCTACTCTTCAGAAGATACCTCAAGAATTGCTAAGCCAGAATAACTACATTTGTATGATTGCTTTCTCTAGTAAATAGAAAGAAAAGAAAAGCCTTGAAACTGCCTCTTAATATGCCTATTGGTCATTAACCAGACACCATCTAAAATATACTGGCCACTGGTGAAATGTACACCAGAATCCACACAAAAACTAAAGGTAGGCTTCTGGCATCCAGGATGTCTTTCCCAGTTCCGTGTGTATGATGATGCATATCTCTTTCTTCTTTTCAAAAGACTGGGAAATGCTCTGCTTTTTTTTTTTTCCCAAGGAACCCTTATAGCTAATTATCCAGAATTTCATGTCTTTCTTTCTGTTCTGGAACCCAGAGAAGTCAGGTTCTTGCCAGATGAATCTGTAGCTGCTGTTGCCAAGCTGGATTCAGTAACACAGGCTCTTCAGATGTGTACCGACTCCTAAAACCAAGTCATAACACATGAGGAACATGGGCTTAAGAGATAGTGTACCAATCTAATTTAAACAATAACTGGCTTTTGAGCACAAGATTGTAGTCTGAAGAGCACAAACCATTTAAGGATGTGCAGCAGAAGTCTGGGTGCTTTTAAGAGCTGTTGCTGCCCATGTGCTATTATAGGCATGGGTCAGACTACATCTAAAAGGGCTTTCTTTTCCCTGAATGTTGCAAGACTGGAAACAAGGTAGAACCTACTCTAAGAAAAGTAAACAAAAAGATGACCTTTTATGTAGGTGAGGAGTTCAGAGTTACATGATTGTTACTCCTTAATTGCTATTAGCTGGAACATGAGTTACCCAGTCCCTGTACTTTCTTAGTCATGCTTTTTTTAGCTTGTTAAAAAGTAGCAAAGTCAAATTATTACCTTCCTGGTTATTTAAATAGGAATTCCAACAGGTAAGTCAGTAACAGAAAGAAAACAAATTTATTAAAAGCGAAACAATTGATGAAATAACCATTCATCAATTATAAACTTCTAATTGTAGGGTTTATCTTCGCTTTGCCTTTCACCAACTGTTACAGATTTGATGGCTTATCATAATTATCTTGTTTATTACTGATATCCCAGTTGAGTAATATGTGAGAGGGCGTATTCCAGGAGTATCGTACAGAGAAACTGTGTGAGCAACCATTTATTGGGATTAAAGAGTGCAAGAACAGTGATAGTTATATGGGAGTGTAGCAGCAGCATTGGAAATAGGCACGGAGGGACACCTCAGGCAATCATTTGATTAAATCTAAAAAACTGATCACTTGTAAATGTACATCCACATGTTTAGCTAAGCCTGATATGCCTCTTAAGCCCTCTCTTCCCTTTGTATCTGTCTTACATATTGTAAAATCAGTAGCAAACCCAGTGCAATAGAATTTCTATTTCTTCATATGCGCTTGAGATGCAGCAATTAATAGTTAGCAAAAAAAAATTCCAAACACCATAGGGAAATGCTTTACCAATCCAGATAGTAAAACTTCCAAAGGACATCAATCTGGTTTGGTTTTGCAGGTGTTTCTTAGGCAAAACATACACTTTGAGGAATATCAACTAGCATGAATGAATTATAGAATCATAGAATCACAGAATGGTCTGGATTGGAAAGAAACTGAAGAGCATCCATCTCCAAACCCCTGCCATGGATACAGACACCTTCCACTAGACCAAATTGCTCCAAGCACCATCCTACCTGGCCTTGAACACTGCCAGGGATGGAGCATACACCACTTCTTTGGGCAGCCTGTTCCAGTGCTTCACCACCCTCACACTAAAGAGCTTCTTCCTTATATCTAACCTGAACTTCCCCTGTTGAAGTTTAAACTCATTGCCCCTTGTCCTATTGCTACAGAATGCAGTGTAAATCCATCTTGTTCCTCACACACCTCTGTCACTAAAAGAGGAAGTTTTAAGTTTCAGCTCAGAGAAAATCTTCTAGAGAAAGGCAACATTTCCCTGACAAAACCAGCTGTTGAGGGGGATGGGAGGGGGGTAGGCAGAGGAAATACACTTCTAACGGTACTCCCAGCTTCCTTTTACAACACACACATTCAGTACCTCAAGAGAATGCTGTCTTCAGCAGATTATGAATTGGGTCCTTAGCACTTGTGATTGTCTACATTGGTTGGATGATGTGGCCAAGGATAGCAGAAAACCATCCAAGAATTTCCTTTTCACTCTGTGCATAACTTGACTAGCTTGAATCTTTCATAAACAAACCAGGAATCCTATTCTGAATCATAAAATATCCTAAATCCTGAATTAGCCGATGACTATCACACCAAAGCAACAGTGTTTCTAGTAATCCAACCCATTACTTAAGAAAGTAAATCTTCCTAAATTTGTGTGGCGTATTATGTGATAAATTATGATCAAAGGGTTTTCCTCTTCTTTCTCTTTAGTCTTAAAGTTCTTAAATTCTTAAATATTTGTGTAGAATTAGTCATAAGCAGTTGCCCAATTACATATGTACAGTACTTATACAATAAGACTTTAAGTTGAAATCAGAAGGGACATCTGGTGGGAACCGGGTGCTTCCATGAAGGCTTCTTTAGAAAACAGATTTTGTCTGTAAAGACGTGATTTTCAGTACTTTGCAAAGACTTATGCATAATATTTGCAAGTTTTCTTTAAAAAGTAAACTCAAATGATACATTAAAAAGCCCATAATTTTAATTATTTGTCAGAGGATGTTTCAGAAAAAACATCTTTTTATCTCTGCAGAAAGAAAAGAAGCTGGTGCCTGAGACACAATCTTTGATCACAGTCCAAATTGCTGTTCACTTTGGGTGTATAGGTGATGGAGTCAATACCTGTTTCCATTCTCTAACTGTCAGACATTAAGGCTGAGAAGTTCCCAGGGACTTTTGAACAGACTCAGAGGGGAAGTATATGAAAGTGTATTTAGAGGACACGAGGAACTGACTTGGTGGAACACCAAACTGGAGCACCAATATAGCCCAATTTGTGGAATGGCTTCAAAAATTTTAGGATTTTCTTGCTGCAATTGTTTCATTCTCTTTTGCTTTAGGCACCTTTCTTTGCAATCAAAACAGAGCTGCCAGGGATTAGGTCAAATCAACTAGCTGCTAACATTTTAAGCCTTTTCAGCTCATTGCCCATAGCTGAGCTAAGGTCACTACTTCAATGAAATTCAGAATTTGGCAGTATGAAAAAGGCAACAGATGTGCATCAAAGATTAATAACTTGTATTTTTCTCAATTTGATGTGATAATGAGATCTAATGTAATATTTCTAATATCTTATTTTAATTTTCTTTTGCTATTCTTTTTGTATTTGTAACATTCTTTGTCTCAATATGTCCCAAACTGCTGTGTATCTGATCTCTTCCATCAGAGATTCCTGGCTTAGTTTAGCAATAATATTGCAGTTATATTATTATATTGCTAAAGAAGATGATAAAATATTTTCTTCAGCTTTATGTGGCTTAAATGACTTAATCATGATGGATTGTATGGCATTAAGCCCTATATGAATCAAAAGTCTTTGAGTCTATTGATGCTCAGGGGTATGCATACTTCAATGGATGGCTATTTTCCTAGGCATTCCTCCTTCCTAGCTGTATTTCTTTTACGTTACCCAGGTTGAATTTGATCTCACTATCTCTGTCTGGAAACAACTGTTAGTAGGCATTGTGATATCTAATTTATATTGCTACTGACATTAATGGCAAATGGGATATATGAGTAGCATCACAAGTGAGTTGTCAGATGCTGAGGGCATGACTTCTCTCTATCTCTCTACATGGCAGCAAGTAAATATTTTTTAGGTAGGGACTTAGATAGAAGTCTTTGATCTTCGTGTGTGCCCTGCAGAGGCTTCTGGACTCTAGCAGAGACAAGCAGACACGCTCATCATGACATCAGTCATGCTAATATACAGCTGAGGAAGCCGCCATCTGAAATTGGCAGCACTCTTTTTTGGTTGCTGAAATGTGGCTAATAAGCTGAAAATTATCTTTCTGCCTTCTGCAGGCTTCAAGGCTGTGAAATAGATAGAGTAATTCAACTTACTGCCGTCCTTGGGCTTTTTTATTGACTGTGTTGTTGTCAAAGGGGACTGACCGAAAGAGCACAGATTGACCAGATGTAAGTTGTTGTTTTAGTTTTAGCTTCTATGAATCCTATGGGCTTTTGGAGCTGCCAGAGATAAAAGGAGGAAAACGCACAGGAGGGAAATGACCTATCTTTTTGGAAATAGCAATCACTCTGACAGGAAGTTTTGTTGATGAGAAGTTAGAAAACTTTAACCTCATTCAGTAAGGTTTTGTCCTGTGGAATTGAATGGAAATACTGTATTGCTAACAAGAGTAGGAAACCTCAGTGATAACTGCTCCAAATGAAGCTCTGTGTTTCTCTTTCTATATTTTTAAGTGACAAATCTAGCTTCCCAGGTGCCTTCTAATCAATCAGTGAGAGATTGTTTGGGAAAAGTCTGTGACCCAGAGGCCCATGAGTACAGCCACACTGTTCAAAATCCACAACAGTTCTGCAGGCCAAGAAGGAACTGAGTTACGGGATTCAGATCCAGGTTAGCACTGGGGATGCCTCCTTCAGGTCTTGGTATTATCACTTTGGCAAATAGTTTCACCTCTGAAAGTACCCATTCTTCAAGCTGTAAAATCAAAGTCCTTCCCTGCTTTGCAGAGTTCCATGTTGAACTTTCTCTAGGTAAGCATCTAAGTTGTCCAGAATTTATATCAAAATAGATATAGGCACATTAATCTTTTTTAACTAGTTCCATACTCTCTAGAGGGTCTTAAACTTCTTTCATCAGCTATCAGTGGGGAGGCAGCTCCAGACATTAGAGCAGACACAAGGCTTTTTAAATTCCATTGCATTTTGAAGAGAAAATTTATTCACTATGCCTAAACTATGTCTTACTGCACTAAGACGTCCTTTGCTCTAAATTTGATGCTTGAAGGTATTGCTTGCTCTTGAAGTGTTGGGTATGTTTTAACAAATCCTCTATTTTTCCTGTCAACCTCCAGTTTCCCATCCCTCCATCTCTGGGGCTTTGAAGCTTATCCCTGATAAAAGACAGCACTTAATCCAAAATACACTAATGTTGTTTTGACACACAAGGGCACGAGCCTGGAAGCAATTTCGCTTGGCAGAATGATCTCTCATGGCAGCCTCACCACAGCTGAATTGAGCTGCTGGGCACTTGGGTATTTGTTCTACTTTCTTTGTCAGAGGTAAATCCTTGGGGCTTTCATCAGCTCCCATGAAATAAACACCAATGCAAGTAACTCTGGAGAAACATGCTTGTCCAAGACTGTTTTTTTGGGAAACAGTTTCTTATTAGTTTTGGGGGTTAAATTCAGGGCACCAGGGTAATCCAGGGAAATGAGAAACAATGTCAGACACAGCATTCGATCCTTTGCTTCCTTTTCTTCTGCTAAAGAAACATGTATTTAGTGAATGAAGGTGAGAAACAGTTTGGAATTACTATGGATCATTTCCTTGGTGTTTCTGAATAACTGTTGTGTGCCTAATTGCTTTTTATACGAACTGCTCTATAGGAGACCTTTATTAACACCAGCTTTTTCCCTTTGAGGGAATGATCTTGTGACTTCAGTACTGAACTTTGAGTCTAGATCCTCCTTTCCAGGTCTGACAGGATGATCCAAAAATTCTCATACTGTGTAGCTACATAAACTAGGTCACAGGTCCTGCAGCTCAGTGTAAGCTTTCAAATGCTTTCAGAGCAAATCAAATGGCATTTTTGCCAAGAGCCTTTCTATGTTTCTTCCTCTTACACAATTTTTAGGGACTATAGCTGGCAAGAAATAGCTCAACATTTGGATGCACCTACAAAGTGACAGCATCTCCAGTCCAGTTGGTTTTCAAAGGAAGCATATGCTTACACCTTGTACTCAGGGCACTTTGTACCTATATTTCACAGAGATTCCCTAAGTGCTAGGCTGAAAGCCACATATATGTTTGGGGTTTGTTTTCTTTTTTGAAAGAAATCCTATATTTGACTATGATTTTGGTTTAATCTCTGACAAAATGGCAATAATACTTTTCTCCTTCTACCAGGTTCTGTTTAGGCAGTAGCTCCTGGGGACATGATGCCCCTCTGTGAAGCAGGATTCTCCTTACCCGGCACTGCTCTGCTCTCCCAAGAGCAGACTGGTTAGTTGTTTTGATTTAAACTTGGATTTCTTGTTATCTGGTGCCTGACTTGAGATACTGAGCTGTGTGGAAAAACAAAGCACTTCCAGACATAACTAAAGATAACTAGAATTTCCTATTAAATTGCCTGTGCTACATGATACCTACTATCTAAAAAATCAGATCTTAAGGATCTCAAACTGCGCACCTAAAGACAGTGAATACTATTGATACTGCCCTTCCTGTCTCAGTTGTAAGTTATACAATGGCAGCACTTTGTCACCTCACAAAGAGGTGATGAATATACATATATTCATGTTTGCCTTGCAGTTAGCTATGGTAATGATAAGCACTATAAAAATGTTTGAAGAATTTGAATAATGATGCAGTTAATTTAGACCTCAGTAAACACTGAATATACTACCCAAGAGTTAATTTTAATGTGGATAATATTGCTGAGTATTAAATGAGTTAAATGAAAGCAAAATTGAGTTGTGTAATCCATTAGGATTAGACCTAGGATTAAAGTTTAATTCATTTTTTTGAACCCAATATGAACTGTGGACTTGCTATGAAGTATCCTGTTGAGTTTGCATCAAGAATTCATAAAAGAACAAAGGAATTAGAAGAAAATACTGATTCTGTTGAAGTAGAGAAGTTGCTGTTAACTTCTCTAGAATTAGAATTCATTCCCTAGAGCGTATTATGAATACAGAATATGCATTATGTAACAAGGTTGCTTGCTTTGATATTCACAGTAAACAAGGACAACCAGGACATAAGGTCTTCTTACAGGAAGGCACACGGCTGAGAAAACCATGAAAATGAAATCAAGGCTTAAAATTATCACTGACTATCTTTCCATTGAAAGAGAGAAGTACTTTCCTAATTAGGACAAAATGAGTAATAACACATAATGTGACAGTGTCACATTGCTCAGAACGGATTAACTCAGAGCCTTTAAAAGAACAAATCAGTTATTCTCACACAGAAATGTGATGGAGTTGTTCATAAAAATACTTTTCTCTGTTTGGATTTAGATCAATGCTTAATATTTCTTGCATCATAATATCTTTAGAAAGAAGAAGGAAGATCCTTGTCTCTCTGAGACAAGTGCCAGAAATAAGAAAACAGTTGCAATATCTCAATACAGCATTGTTATTATGGCAATTTATTTTAAAACACGACTTAGAGAACCACAAAGACTTCATCCTGTTTTCAAACTGTACTCTGTGCCTGGCTCTTTGCTCATCTGCATCTAGTAATGTGGGATGTTTTGCTAGAAAATATTCAGAGCAATGGATCAACATATCTGTAGATATGTGTTAATACCTACCACTGGTAAATTAAACAGAAACAGAGGTCATAACATTTCTGGCACATTGGCAAATAACAAACTCTACAAGGTTTTTCTCCTGTTGAACACTTCATAATGCAACCCAATCAACTATGGCAATATCCTTCAGAAATCTACCATGAAGATGATAGCTAAGAATGTCAAAGGACTGGGGCTGCTGCACTAATTCCACAGCTTGGTGTGTTTTGACTCATGAAGTTAGGTACCCTCCAGTAATTCAGAAAATAATATGAGTGCAGGGAAAGACTATAAAATTGGAATGCTGTGAGTTTAGCTTAGTCTTGAGCGTGCAGAAGATTACAGCCAATAACATTAGATGAACACATGAAGATGATGTTAGAGATGGTCTGATGTAGTCATATAATGTTTTTGATACTTTAAAGGCACCAGCACTGAACACAAATTAGAAAACCTTTCTTGGATGACTATTCATCTCACAGGTTTGAATACTCAGTATTCATGGAATCCTAGAATGCTTTGAATTGGAAGGGACCTTAAAGCTCATCCAGTTCCAACCCCCTGCCATGGGCAGGGACACCTTCCACCAGACCAGGTTGCT
>JBCJKH010030622.1:0-15302 GCA_039877255.1 Loriculus beryllinus | reverse complement strand
GAACCTCTTAACCTTCCCTCTCCAAGCTGTTCAATTTGGATAAATGAAAGTACCACTGATGATAACGTGAATGTGCACAGGCGTGATCTCATTTTTTCTTGCCCTTGGAAGGGAAGCCTTGTTTCCAGGCTAGTAATTAACTTTAAAATTAGAAGGAAAGGGACAATAATTATAAACCTGTTGGAATGATTTTGCATATACTTCCTATGAACTGAGGACTTCATAAAAATTGGTAAAGCTATGAGCTCTGATATCCTTGCGGATTCCTACCAGGAACAGTTAAATATTGCCTGTTCTTCCTACCTGGTTTATCAATAATGGCTGTTGTATAAATGACATGGGGATTGTGTAAAACTTTAGGGATTCCTTACAGGTAAAATCTGCTTATATAAGATTTTATTAATGTTACAAGCTTGTCTTCTGCTCCTTGATGTGCCTGTGTAATTTCTGTTAGTGAAGGGAATAATGTACTTATATTTAGGAGGGAAAAGATCCTTGTTACATTCATCATCATATAAATAACTTGACATGTTCAGCTCTCTTTCTGGAGAGATCTCTGTCTTGCAGCACTTTCAGTAGATAAAAACATAGAGTCATACCAAAAGAATAGCAGTGGAACTGCATCTTATCGCTCTGAAACACAAATAACAGAGGTACAGTTAAAAAAAAAAGAGTTGTAGCCTACAAGTACCTTATTAATGCTACTTTCTGAAAATCCTTATTCTTCACAGAATCTTCTCCATGGTTTTACAGCACTACAGATCTAAAAGAGCCAGGGTTAACACCAAAAAGAAAGGTGCAGAGCCTTTAGGTATTGTAAAGGTGAAAGAGAATTCATTAAAATAAAATGAACCTAAAGTGCTTTCTACATAAGTGCTTAACACTTTTGAAAGAAACACCTTTGTAACAAGGGAGACAATTTTCCCTATGGGAAAACAACACAAAGGTTTTTAAATAACCTCTTCGGGATCATATAGTTCTTGACTCCCAGTCTTGTGGTAATTCACACTGACTGTGTGAATATCTCATCCAGGCACCTGCAACTTGCTTGAAGAGCCTTAACAACACAACTCCAGCATCCCTGTCCCTGTACTAAAAGCTTTCGGACTTCAAAGAGGTTTACATTTCTTCAGGCATGTAAGTGAAGTGAAAGATCCTGGTGATCCTACAATTGCTGTCACCAATGGGAAAGCCAATTAAAAGAGCTTAACTGCAGGGTGTAACTCTGCCTATGAACTTTAATGCAGCAATATGTATGTACATTCAGAATGTGGCTGGCAGTAAAATTTGTAAGAGTGATGCTATGGGTTGTTTTTATCTTTTGTGGTGGCTGTGGAAAGTTTCTTAAGCTCTTTCTCAGAAGCGTTCTTACTTGTGTACATTGCTGAACAAACACAATTTTAGGACAACCTGGGAATTCAGGATTACTGGAATACACAGTTTCATACTCACTGGATTGGCAGAAAAGAGAATAAGTTTTGTTCCTTGATGTATGACATGCCATGGAAGAGTAGGGTTTCTGGACTCCATCTGCTGCTTCCCTATATAGCGAGTTTTCATTTTGACAAGCTACAGTAGCCTCAGAACTGGTGGTTAGGATGCTCTCCTGGAAGGTGGAAATATCTGATCCAATGTCATCCTCTCCTGCAACAACAGCACAAACACTTGCTCCACCCCAACACTGCTAGAAGAAACTCAGAAGGGTTGTGCACTGGAGGTTTCTGGACTGAGACACATTGTTGGGATGTCCCCAGTGCTGTCTAGTGCCATAGGCCCAGACGTTATGTTGTCCTCTAGGTTTGCTCACAAGGCAGCATTACCATTCTGATTGTCCAAAAAGAGCCACCTCTTTTCACTAGGAGTCATTTTCCAAGTGTTGGAGGAGGTTATACCATTCCCACCAGGGTTTCTAATTACTGAAGCTCTAATAGATCAGCAAGCATGCAAGAGTCTCTTAAGTGTCAACTTTTTATCCCACCAGGATTGACAGGAACTTACTGTTTCCCACAGGTGACATAAGGGAAATGGTATTCTGGGGTAACTCCAAAATATATACTCCAAGGAGAGCAGGAGCCAGCTGAAATCTCTGTTGAGTATTTTGATATCTTGTTCTAAATCCTTTAACTTAAATCCTGTTTAACTAGTAGCATCTGCCACTGACATTTCCACAAGGATGGTACAGATGGAGCAGTGACTCAGATCACTGGCTCTACAGAGTTAGGAATAGCTTAAACTGTTGCTGATGAAGATATAGAGCTGTAGGATACGTCCATGTGTGTGACTGACACTGTAATATGTGGAATTTAGGCCTTCCACTTATGCTGTTTTCATGAGCATAAATTGCATATACCTGCCTGTACATACAACTCCAAACATGAGCAAATTCTTAGTCTTCAGATGCTTTTGTTATTGCAGACTTCTCTGCTCTATACCTGCTAATGATTGGTAAATTCTGACAGTAAAAATTACTTGAAACATAAAATTACCATGTTTAATGTCAGCATTTTAATCCAGGTCACAAATTACTTCATTTCCCAGTGTTTTTTCTTACAGCCCAAAAATGAGTGGGGTGGGGAGAAGCAAAACAAGGTGAATCTGTTAGCTGAACTTCCTTGTCATTTGTGTCACATCATTTTATCATCCTTCATTTTCCCTGGGAAAACACAGAGCAAACAAGAAGATGGTTGCACTGAGCTTTTGTGATAAGGTTTTAGTTGGGAAATATAATCTGGTTTGTGTTTTCTTGGTCAAAAGACTGCTTTTTTGTTTGCTCATTTACAATAAGAGGTGTGTATTTTTTCCTGTTTCCTTTAACATTTTATGTGCATAGATTTCTTATAAAAAGGTACAGAGTTAGTAGATTTAATCAATTACAGTTTCAGCTCATTGTGAGAGCTAATACTAGACACAATTCTTTATAAACCTAGATACAATGGAAAATAAGGTTTTACTTCCAAATGGAATCTAATGGTTATTAAATGTTAGAATCACAGAATGGTTTGGGTTGGAAAGGACCTTATGATCATCTGTTTCCAGCTCCCCCTGCTACAGGCAGGGACACCTTCCACTAGATCAAGTCACTCAAGGCCCTGTCCAACATGGCATTGAACTCTTGTAACATGTAATTATTATTTACATGTTCAGCAGTAATGCTTTCCATTGTTCATACACCGTGCAAAAACCATCTCACAAACTTCAGTCAGAAAATACTCCTCCATGGAGCTTCCGATCATTCTATTAAATATAGCAGCTCAGAAAAGAAATGTGTTCAGTAGTGGTTCAAATTCACACCAGCCTTTCAGTTTTGACAGTGCTGATGAAAGTGCAATGAATTATTAATTATGCTGGAGTTTGTTTCTGAGCAGGAGAGACAAATATAATTTTTAGTTTTGTAGAGCATGTGTTATATTAAGTAGCCACTGTTGGAGCAAGCTGTAATTAATTGCTTACCAAGGGTTAAATGCTTTTGTAATTATGGCAGAAGTTACTGAATGGGACACATATTTCACACTGAGGAGGAAAGGGGGTTTGTTTTGCTCAGGCTTTGGCTCCAGCTATAAGATTTTGTGGACACCACGCTTTACTTATTCCTCTACACATGGAATTAGATTTTAGGATGAAGTAGCTTCCTAGGAAACAATGGTGGGAATGCACTGAAAATTTGCAAGCACTCTATGACTGGGTTTGTTCCAGCTCCACTGGCAATATATAATTTAAACTCCTCCTAGAATATTCTCAGGCATCATTTTGCTGCTTATCCAACGAGAAGAAGCCATCAGTCTCAGAATCCCAAGTTCAATTTAATTATGAGAAATAAAAAAAAAACCAAAACAAACAAACAAAAAAAAAGCTACCAAGAAATTAAGAACACAACATGTAATCTGTGACAAAAAATTGGGATTCAGCCCTTGGAAAAAACACGCAAGTATTCCAGAAAGGTTGCTCTACAAACATGATACTGTAAATACTGCTAAGTGTACCAGTGGCAGGAAAATGGGGTGCTGGGTCTGTTGATTGGAACTGTTGCAATCCATCTCACCTTGATCACAAGCTTTTGTGATTTGATAATATGGAAAATGAGAAACATAACCACAAGTGTCAGAGTTTTGCTCAAAAGAATGTATGTGTTTGTCTTGCCAAATGACTTTTAAAAGAACTCAATGCAAGCTTCAGAAAGAGTAGGTGCCGGAACGCATCCAATCAACATAATGCTCATTGTGAACACGTAAAATAACCTGGAAACTGGTTATTGTCACAATCTCAGGGAAAACAAACTGTCAGCCATCTTTATTCAGTTTCTTCTTATTCGTTTTTTGCCACCAGGTGTCAGTACAAGTGCACGGACACCCCTGAGATCTGTGAGAGGTCTCTTGCCTGAGCAATAATGACACTGTTTCATGGCACTTCCCATGATGCTGAGAATGTTTTATTGTTTTACCTTCCGCTGTGGGTAAAATAAATATATATATACACATATATTGCTTATCCATCTTAACAACCCTTTGAGCTGCTTAGTCCACACCAGTTTGGTGTACTACAGGTATGTTAAATCCAGCAGTTCTAAGTGTCCTAGTAACTCCACCTATCCTCTTCTCTGCCCTACAGATGTTCACAGGGCTGAAGTGTCTCACTTCAGCCTCTAACCTGAAGATGTAAAGACTATGAGGAGCAAGGCAGGAGGGAGGGGAAGCTGGTAAATTCAAATATGGAAAATACAGCTCAAAGACTTAAATCAGTGTTGATCAGTGATGACTACCCTGTTCTTTAAGTCACAATCCATATCCTCTTTCTAACTATTGATTACACCTAGAGATTAGCTCCCCAGATTTCCTTTATGAGAAGTGGGTTTGGGGTTCTTGGTTCAAGCAGCAGCCTCAGCATTGTCCTGCTAACGACAGTATCATGAGTTGGACTTTTGTTGGCCTTTGTTAATATATGAACATAATTTCTTATCGATTCCCTTCAAATATTAGGAATGAAGACATTTTTGATCAGACCTCTGAACATTATTACATGGTTTCCTATTCTAGTCTTTGTACAGAGGTCACCGCAGCCTTGACTTCATTCTGATAGGGATATAGCTTGCTGCCTTATCCACTTCACAAAATAACATAAACATGACATAGAAGATACCATCTTATTTTTGATTGTCTTGTTTACTGAAACTATGGTAAAGTTTCTTGGAGAACCTGGTCTCAATAGTAAAGCTTTAAATCCAAACATACTTTCTTGATGGACTGAGCAGCACCATTTTGATATAGTGAGGTCAGGATTGGTTTGGTTGAGTTTTCTTCTCACAGTCAAAGCTGCTGAATTTTGCTACACAGGCACACCATGTATTTGCAGATAAATCCTTCACTAAGGAAAACTTAATGCAATTTAGATGATATATACACTGGAAAAATCAGGCTCTGTAGAGGAACTCCAGGGAAGTCCTACCTTCATTGAAGGCAGTGACAGACAATCACAAAGTAGTCAAGACAGGCTTCATGACTGTATCTTGATGAAGGAATATCTATGAAAATAAGAAGGTGAGGTCTCCATGACCAGTGTAACATACTTATTGCATTGGTATTCTTGGTTGTGGCCAGGCTAGGAAAGATCAGTCCCAACAACACCCAAACCATATGAGTTAAGAGTGGTGATGCTGTACAGATCTTGAATAATGGAGGAGAAAATTCCCTTCTTCCTTTCCTTTTTCCTTTCCTCTTTTCCTCCCTTTTCCCCTCCCTTTTCTCTTCTTTCTTTCCTGCCTCCTTCCCTTCCTCCCTTACTTTCTGCCTTTCTCTCTTCCTCCCTTCTCTCTCTTTCTCTCTTCTTTAATTTGAAGCCACTTACTTTACCTTGAGTATTTTATCCTATGGTTTTTCAGTTTTGTGTGAGCACAGATTTGCTATGTGCTTCAGCATGGCTGGGGCTTGCTGCCACTTGAGCTTTGAGCATGAAGGTGTGTCACTATGTTCAAGTCTCTATGAAACCCTTACATAAACCTGTCATAGAATGACACATGAGGTGCCTGCTGTGTGAACGACTTGTCTTGCTTAAGGGCGTTTGGTATCTTCTGGTATTAACATTGAGAGGTGATATTGTACTAAATCTGTTTGTAAGTCACCTGTTAATCAGGATCTCAGCTGGTGAAGCTGCTTGCTGCAGCACTGTTCTACTGGCAAGATACAGAGGTATGACTCATGTCTTCCACAACTTGCTATCCCAGCAAATGGCAGATTTTTCTCAGCCAAGCTGCCCATGAATGGATTTTAGATAGCATTTAAATATGTTTGATTTCTCATTCTTAGGCAGACTTTAATTTTTTATTCTTAGGCACAGTGTCATGTGGTAGATTTCGTTTCTTTTATTGCTCCCCATCTCATGGTTGCAGTCAGCACCTCAGTCTTTGAACCCATTCAACACAATACCTGATTTCTCTCCCTTAAGAAAAGACATAGTTATAAATGGCAACCTAAAAAGCAACCCCAAGCCAGTCAAACCCAATATTTTACTTTTACCCCATTGTAATCAGTAGGAAATTTCCTTTTCAGTCTATTGGAAGCAGTTAATTTAGCATAAACATGCGCAGTTTGCATCCATCCTTTTTTGCCATGCAATAGTGAGGCTTGCCTTTAATTTAAAGGATTATGTTTTCAGACATAGCCCAAGTAGTCAGTGCAGTACACTGACTGAAGAACACTTTTTTGTCTGAAATACTCAAGTGTTTGTTGGTGGATTGAGCTGATCAATATGCACAGCACCATATCCAGAAAGTAGTTGAGAATTGAAGGATATATGTCCTGTATCCCTTACTGACTTAGCATGGTTTGGTAAGAGCAGTGTTACTGACATATTTACAGTGTTGGAGCTGGAAGCATTTCTTAGGCCTGGAAGTATAGCCTGGGTAGATAACATATCAGAGACTTGTTGCATTGTCTCTTTCCAGTCTAGTTTCTATTAGAAGGGAACATGGCCATGCAGGCAGAAAAGGAATTAGAATGAGCAATTAGGACTGCTTCAGTAGCTTCACTGAACATCCCCATACTGTTTCAATGCTTTAATGCAATGTATCTGTTGCACAATTTGGATTGGAGATGTGTTGATGCACTGAGTAGTAATTCTATGTTGCAGTCCTTCCCTTTCTCCTGAGTGGTTTGTTTGGTAAGGGTCTCATCAGCTCTACTGGAAAACATGAGTGAAAATCACAAAACCTTTGCTTTCAAGGACCTTTAGTAAATCTAATCTGTCTCAACCAAGCTCATTCTGCCAGCTGCTGAATTTGTCATGTGAGATAGGACCTGCTGACCCAAGTAGATGCATCTCTTCAAGAGACTGCCAAAGCTGGCTTTACACTACAACCTATTGATGCAAGGATTTGCCTGGCTATTTGCCACTCATGTAATGTAAGATTGGATCCAGCACCTATGGATGTCAATTTAAAGAACTCCCATTGCATTCTATGGTTACTAGATACCTCTCTTTGGAATTACCTTCACCTTGAAAACACCACAAGCCCCTGAAAAAAAGAGGTGCCAAATGGGACATCAGAGTCACCCTAGTTTTTCTCACAAAAAAGAAAGATGTCCTGTTATCAAAAAGAACCAAAACAACAGAAGAATCAAAAAGCACATTTCTTTTCTGCCTTTCAGTTAGAAGCAACTGCAGCACTGCAAGTTCCTATTATCATGCCACACTGTGTCATCTCAATTTCCAAGTGAATAAAGGGTTTCTGTGAATGCAAGTTTCTCCCTTTTGAAGAATGGCATTTAGAATATTTACATATTTTAATCCTGATTCACAAATAAAATTGTACACAAATTATTCAAGTGTAGTAATTCATATTTACTTAAAGAACTATTTCCATTGTTAGGCAAACTGAGAGAAAATAATATTTTGCTAAATCCCCTATTAAACTATCTTCCATCCCCTTCCTATTCTCACTAATTAGTCAAATACGCTTCAAACAGAAGCCTTCTCCTTTTTTCTCTAATTGAAATTTTATTACAGGCAAATAGAGAATGGGAAATTAAAAGTCATATATATGCATATAGAGAAGCATGAGAGATCAGTGTCTTGCTTTAAAGGAGCAGCTTTTCCTTGCATTAATCATTCTGTAACATTGCAGCTCAAGTTTTAGAATTCTCCATTGCAGCAGCAGTTATGAAACACCATCTTTTTCCCAAATGAAGCAGGGATTGAGGTCAGAAATGGAGAAAGGAGATTCTGGTTAACCTCAACTGCACTTTTCTGCCACTCTTTGTACATGCCTCTGACTACAAAAGAAGTCTTCTGTTCAATTTTAGTTGTATCATTTATGTGCAAGTTTCTCTTTCACCCTAAATCCTTCTGAAGTCCTTCCTTCTGGAAGTCACAGCATCCCCAGAGCTGTTTGATATTGTATGAAGATCAGGCTGCCTCACCCTGGGAGCATTAGTCCCCAGTCATGGCTATCAGGTAGTTCACTATCCAGAAGTATTTAATTTCCTATAGTTCTGTGTAGCACTGAACACTTAGAAGCAGTTAAGCTCGAGGCTTTCTGTAGTGCATTAGTTGCTTAATATAGCTGTCCACAGGGCAGTGATGATTAGGGTTCTACAGGGATTAAAGAACAACAAAGAGCTATATTTCTTTAGCTCACCTTTTAGACCCTACAGAATGCAGCATTTAGCAAGGCTCACTTTCTATTTCCCAGTGACTACAAACTGGCTTTTTGCTACTCTAAAACTGCATGAAATAAGTGAGGTTTTAATGGGAAAACACCATGTAAAGACTCTGTGACTGAATAACTTCTAACCATTTAGATAGTCTCAGGACCATCCTCTGCTGTTCTAACCAATAAATACAGAATGACCTTTGTCCATAATGTCAAACACTTTTACACTTCAAGGTAAGCAAGGTATTAACACATCAGCTGATGTTTGGAATTGGTCTTTACCTGTGCTAAGTCCCCAGCCATTTTTGGATGCTGCTTGGGAGATTATGAGTTGACTTCAGCCAAAAAACATATCATTGCTCAATTCTACCCTGGTGTGAAAACAAACCGAACCGGACTTCCTAGATCTTACTCTAAGCCTGGTTGTAACATTGCAGTAGCCTTGAGGGAAACTTATTCCATAAGATCTTTCATCTTAGATTTTCATAGAAGAAGTCTGTTAATCCTTATATATTCAAGGTAAACCAAGCCTCTTGAAAATTATCAGATATTCTAAATCATAGAACCATAGAATATTTGGGTTGCAAAACACGTTAAGATCATTTAGTTCCATCTCCCCTGCCATAGGCAGGGACACCTCATTTTAGAACCATGTCACCCAAGGCTTTGTTCAGCCTGGCCTTGAACACCGCCAGGGATGGGATATTTACCACTTCTCTGGGCAACCTGTGCTAGTGCCTCAGCAGCCTCACAGGGAAGAACTTCTTCCTTATATCTAACCTGAACTTCCCCTGTTTCAGTTTAAACCCGTCACCCCTTGTCCTATCACTACAGTCCCTGATGAAGAGTCCCTCTGCAGCATCCTTGTAGGCCCCCTTCAGATATTGGAAGGCTGCTATGAGGTCACCTCACAGCATGTAAAGATAAAGATTATCAGTGGTTCTAATAATAATTACCTAATGTACCAGGAAATCAGTGCTTGCATAGGGATTGAACAATAAGATGATTTGTGACAATAGAATGTTCTCTGAAAAACCTTTTCCATTATATCATTTAGTGCTGAATTATGGCCAATGCAGAAATGCTAATTCAGAACCTCTGTGATTGACAGAATATCGCTGTGTATAGCACCAACCACTCAGATAGTCATTCAATTGTAGTAAATCCTGTATTTCTTTTGAACAGTGAGCAAAACCACATGCAAAACTAACAAAAATAGTTTGGGCACGCATGGACTTGACTGTACAAGATTCATGCAGATAGTCTACGTGATAATCTTAAGTACAGGACAGAGAAAGGGGGGTTTGTGTTTAATTGGAAAAATGACCCCCAGGACATTGCAGCTTGGTTTTGTAGCTGTAAGAATAAGCACCACAATGACAGAAATACTATGCCAGCCGATATTTTATGGGGGTTAGAACAACAAATGCCACCCTCTGTATGTGCTTGCCTCCTAGCAGTGGATTCCTGTTTTAATTTCAGTTTGCTTTATTGCTCGCTGGTAAGAGCAGCAGGCAATAGTAAAATTGTTATTAAATGCAATCTGTCTCTTTAATAACAGTTTCAAAATTAAAATCATAAAGTTGATTCATAAAGCACAGGAACACATACAGTAGTTGGAGTAGCCTTCCTTCTGGGGCATTGCTGAAATGTGCCAATTCAAGGGACTTGATAGAAGTAGGTTGCAATTACTGTTGTTGATGGAAGCAGGCAGCTTGTAATAACTGAGACGCGTGTAGAACATGTACGATATAAATTTGTAAAAGTGGACACTGCTTCTTGTTCAGTGTGAAAGGTAGGAGCATGTTTTTATTAGCCACTAGGTGTGTGAAGACCTCAGAGCAGCTTCCAGTATCTAAAGGGTGCTACAAGGATGCTGGGGCGGGACTCTTCATTGGGACTGTAGTGATAGGGCGAAGGGTGATGGGTTTAAACTTAAACAGGAGAAGTTTGGATTGGATATAAGGAAGAAGTTCTTCACTGTGAGGGTGGTGAGGCACTGGCACAGAGTGCCCAGAGAAGTGGTAAATGCTCCATCTCTGACAGTGTTCAAGGCCAAATTGGATGGAGTCTCGGGTGACATGGTTAAGTGTGAGGTGTCCCTGCCCATGGCAGAGGGGATGGAACTAGACAATATTAAGGTCCTTTCCAACTCCAGTTATTCTACGATTTTATGATCAGTAATGGGTCAGGAGAGTCCTGGAATCTTTACATAGTGAGGAGCAGCACCCCTTCCCCTGGCATATCCAGTTGGGCAATGGGTGAGCTGCAATGTGTGTAAAAGGGAATTTGCCTTAAATGTATATATTTCAATAAATCACAATATAAGCCAATCTAAAGATATCCAGAAGTATTCAAACAGCTACCTTTGTATTCTGCTTTATGTGTCAGGGATGCCCAGCAGTACATTTGGGTTTGCTCTTTTTTCCATGTTTGCCTGTAGCATGTGCAAGTAGAAAGTGTCAGGCAGCTGTGGAACAAACCTACAGAAAACACACTTCTTGGTGCTTTCTTCCTCTAGATTCAGCACAGACTGTTTATCTTTAGCCCTGCTGGTTGAGAACCTGTCATGTGGGACAAGATTATTTTATAAACAACACATCCTTTTTAATCTTGTTAAGAAACATGATATGCAGACCTCAGAAGAAGCCAGCAGCAGGCAAAAATGTGCATGGTTCTTTATTATTCATAACAAAGTTTGGAATTCCTCAGTGCTTTCCAAAACATTCATGGATTCCCCCAGCTATTGATACAGCAGCTCTTCTAGTGCAAGCAGCTGATAGGGACAGAAATGTTGGTGCCGCCGTGTCTCTGTTGATGTTAGCAAACTTCAAACAGGGAATAGGGTGCAATCTCCAGAAAAGCTTAGCTCTTCCCTGCATTCAAATGTGGGTTTACAAGAAGATAACTTGAAAACCCACATGTTTAAGTGATACAAATCACCCTTACTTTCCCATTTCCACCCTCATAGCTATGTATCAGCCAGCTGATTTGGGATGCATCTGTATATTTAAGGAGATTTGGAAGACTCCTATTATTCTGTTTTACAGAAAGGAAAATGGAAGAAGCAATGG
The DNA here is from genome assembly GCA_039877255.1 of Loriculus beryllinus. Taxonomy (NCBI): domain Eukaryota; kingdom Metazoa; phylum Chordata; class Aves; order Psittaciformes; family Psittacidae; genus Loriculus; species Loriculus beryllinus. The sequence goes on along the minus strand of JBCJKH010030622.1, from coordinate 3,587 downwards.
CTTTGATAAAGGTCAAATAAAATAGATCTACATTAACATATTAAATGTCCCTTTTTATCCCAAAACTGCATTCAGACTATCTCCTGGGAATGGTCTCTGATCTATTCTAGTTCCTGATCTTCCTGGACATTCCTTGGAAGGGAGCTGGCCTTGTCCAAAATCATGTCAGAGTCTGACAAATGAACAGTTAAAACACTTGATTTTTCACAACCATTTGCTGAAGTGGTGGGAAAATATGAAAATAGGGGGGTTTGATGAATTTTGGAGTTAATTAATATATCTATACACCATTCACTGAACTTAGGTTGACCCAGGCGAGTAAATTTGCCAGCCCAGATTGAGAATAACATCTGGCTGATATCTGGTGTTCAGACATCAGCTTGTTTTTCAGGGTCAGGCTGCATCCTAAGCCCTTCAGCAAGTCTTTACTACTTTGGAGACTCAATGTCTTTGGTGGAGCCAGAATAGGATAGCCTATGTCTATGTTGCAAGTCCAGAAACTTTATGGGCTTTCTGCCCATATCACTTGTAAGAAGTGGTTGGGTCCACTGCCACTTGAGTGGTTTTGGAGATTTCAAGTATCTTTTTCACCAGACATTAAAGTTTTCATCACAGTTTTCTGCTCTTTCCAGTTACTTCTGTGCTCTGGATGTTTTCCAGAAAACACTGAAAATGAAATGATGTATCCCTTGGGACATCATATAAGTGAATAGACAAAATATGCAGAGGAATTGCCTTTTGAAATCAGCTATACATATTATAATGCATATAGAATATACATATAAAATATATAATATATAATAATATTCATATAATAATCTATAATAATCACTGATTAAAAATAAGGTAAAAGAAAATAAAATAATGAACAGATTCTTTGATGCCTGATATCTTCTGGCAGATTTAAATAGGATAAAAACACCAAAAGGAGACTCGTCTCTTAATGAAAAATCAGGTCTTTTTTTCCTTCCATTTCCTTTGCCCCAACAATAATATTTCTGGACTCTGGACAGCTGCATATATCATTGAAAGTATTAGTTTCAGTGCCCTCTGTTCTTCAAGCAAGTAATAAAACTACTTAAATTTAAGTAATATTCTAGTGCTAGAGGCAGGCAAATACTGAAGGTGTTGGTGTCTGTTTTAAGGATCATAAAGATCTGGAACTGTTGTATTTCTTCTGTCATAATGTTTCCTTTTTTCCCCTCTTTTTTTCTTTTTCTTCCCTTCTGGAGAATGGAGATGCATTTCCTGAGATGCTCTCACCTAATCACAAGAGGAAAAATAAGTCTCATTTTGTTCTTATATGCCCTTAATATCTCTTTTCTCTCTTGGTAGCTTGTATTCTCCTCACATGGGATCATCTCTATGCACACAGGGAGCCATTTGCAGGTTGTTTGCACCAATCCTGGTTTTTAGCCATTTGTGCCTGTGTCTCTTGTACATAGAGTTCTGTGTTCACAGTATCTCTCATTACAGTCATTTCTTGCAATCACATTCTTTGCTTCGGTATCAGAAGATTGCAGCCTCCTCTCTGTACTTGTAGTCTACGTGAGATTTGCGTGTTCGTGTGTTGCCATTTACTCTATTTGTTTCTGTAGCAGTCTCTGAAAGGAGAACAAGCCATCTAGAATGTTGACACCAAAGAGTTAGAAAAACAAAGCAGTCTTCTAAGCTTTCATTTGAATCGTGCAGTATTTTAAGCATCAGATCATCCTTACCTTGCTTTAGCAATATACCCTGGCCATGAAAGAAAGAACTGATATAAACAGATGATCTTGTGGGTAGTTTGGGAAGGTGACAATAAGATAAAATATTGCCCTGTTGTTGCTTTTATTTATCTAAACAAACTTTATATTCACACTATCTATCTACCTATGTATCGGCCTATGCTCTTTCTTAGAAGAAGATGCCTCAGGTGCTGAGGCGCTGGCACAGATTGCCCTTAGAAGCTGTGGCTGCCCCGTCCCTGACAGTGTTCAAGGCCAGGTTGGACATGGCTTGGAGCTACCTGTTCTAGTAGAAGGTGACCCTGCTCATGGCAGGGGGGTGGAATTAAGTGGTCTTCAAGGTCATTTCCAACCCAGACCTATGATTTTATGAATATTACTCCTCTGATAAGATTCAGGCATACCAGTACAGTTCTGCTCCTCTGGACTACCAGATAGTGAGATCACCACTTCCTTGTCATTAGTTAGATAACCGTAGATTTAATAAGATATAGGATGCTCAAAAAATAAGGATGAGAATGAAGAAACAGTCTAGTTCCTTTCACTCAAACACTTGGACAAAAAACTTATTTTGTCTCCAGCAGGAATTAATTTGCTGAGGAATGTGTTAGTGGTTTTGGATACTGATATCGTTGGAGAATGCTATGATGCCTTAGGAAAAATAGGTCTCATTCTTGGCCAGTTTTGACGTGGATAATTTCATCAACAAGTCACAGCAATTTAAGTGAGCTGGGTATGAGACCCATCTGTTGTAATTGAACACTGCAAAACAGGTAGGTCAGGCATTAACCTCATTTAATCTTTCCCAGTGACCCAAATTACATACGTGTTAAAAATACATATACATGAGTAGTGAATAAATTTAAAACATTCCAGCTTTTATTGTTTCAAAGGAAAATGGATGTACTTACTGTAGTACAGTCATTCTAGCGCTACAGGTAGCTGAAAGATGTGGCCCCACTATCTGTGCTTCTTTCACACTTACACTCAGATGTCGTAATTTATTAATGAACTGCTGATCATTGGTATTTGGTATAGCGTCTGACTTAAGTAATGAAAGAAGTAGAATGAGAAGTCACGGGGTTAACAGTAGGGAAGAAGGAGAATCAGAGAAGACATGGAAAGAGAGGTGAATAACAGCAGAGAATGCGGTGATATTGGTGCCTCAGCTTAGTCCATGAATTTCTATCATCTATATTCTTCAGGCACCTTAACTGAAGAATCAGTAAGGTCTTTTTAGCCTTGAAATCAGTTAAACATATTTTTTCCAATTAATGTTTAGTAGGTTGATAAGGTATCAGGGAAGTTGGGAATCAATGATAACAGCATAATAACAACAGCATAAGTGCTATTAATGTTGGATTTTACCCTCTTTATCTTTTCATTCTAGGCTTGTATTGACATCAGAGTAGAAAAGGTAAACCGTAATCTTAGTCGCATTGCCAAGCCTATAGTTATGGATTCAAAATGTGATCCAGTCTTTTCTATAGAAAGATCTGCAGCTGCCCAGTTGAAAATCAGTCTGGACTTTGATCATCTAATATCTGTGATTAAATTAAAGCTGCCTATTCCTATTCACTGCTTTAAAACATTTCACAATGGTTTTCAGGGTTCTTTTTTTTCCTGTTTTCCTCAGACACATTTCAAATCTTTCCTCCCCCAACTAGGACAAGGAGTAGTATCTTTAACCTGACGGAGGGAAGATTGAGACAAGATCTTGAGCAGTTCTTCCTTGTGAAGGAGCTGAGATGCTGGCACAGGGTACCCAGAGAAGCTGTGGCTGCCCATCACTGGCAGTGTTCAAGGCCAGGTTGGACACAGGGGCTTGGAGCAAGCTGCTCCAGTGGAAGGGGTCCCTGC
>JBCJKH010030615.1:0-37427 GCA_039877255.1 Loriculus beryllinus | reverse complement strand
GCATTAGATTTCTCCCCTAGCTCCTTCTCTGTGGGAACAGAGTTCAAATGTTGGTGCTGAAGACTGCTGCTCAGCCGTAATGAAGCCTAATGATGGCAGCATTTTCAGATATTGCTCTGAGATGTCAGGGAAACCACCGAGACAATTTCTTGGCCTCTCTCCTGGAACGTGAAAGCAACTGGTGGGCACAGCCTTTCTGTACTTTCTTTCCAGAAGGCTTAATTAACTCCAGCTGGATTTGTGGGAATCCTGAGGTCTTTCTCCAGGACAGCAGCCTCTTGGAGCACAAAATCTCTTGCAAACATCTGAAGTTTCTGACAGCTGTATCATTATCTCACCTTTTTGTGAAGCCAAGGATAAAAGAGAAATCTTTTGTGTTGTATGTGTTTCTTCCATATACCACGCTTTTAAGTCACTCTTATCCTGAAAACTTCTGTTTCTTTTCCATGCTCTTATCCTGTACATTGCATTTACTGGGCTTCAGCAAGTACAAATACAGGTCTTATATAACTGGCAAATCAATGTATTTGCGTGAGAAAGCTTTTGTACTGCTGCTTCTTCTCCCTGAGCCCCCAAATGATTGTACTGGTTTTCTTACATCCCTGTGGAGGGATAGAGGCAGCATCTTTCTTTGTGTCTCAGCACTCATACTCACAGCGGTGTTAAAGTTCAGGTTTTTGTTCAGAGGTCTCTCACTTGCATCCAGAGACTCAAAGTGTTCCAAACAGCAAACACTGCAGAAGCAGGGAAAGAAAAAGATGGACAGGGAGAAAGATATCTTGAAGTAAAACTTGCTATACTGAAGGCAGTAAGCTTGGCTTCAGGAGTGGAGGACCGTACCCCTGAGCCCAGCAGAAACACCTGTTTTAATGTAGCATTGAAAGGCATCTGTTTTGTTCTTGCATTTTGGCGTATGATCCAGTGAAATGAAGAGTGAATGTTTCCTGTCTTTTTTGTGCCTGCGTTCAGCTTCATTCATGGTGCCTACTTCATCTTTAAAAACATAGCCACAAGTGCTACTACAGGCTTAAGAGTTTTATCACCTGCAGGGTCAGCCAAATGGGAGTTTTCCATGTAAGGAAACCATCTCAAGAGGTTGTCTTTCTCAACTCTAGTCTTCATCCAAGGCCTAGAGTTAAAAGGGTTATTTGAAGTCCTACTACAAGCACATGCAAGCATGAGTCAGCGTTATCTTCAAACAGATCCTATCTTGATCATGAGCCACATTTCTCCCTGGACACACAGCAGGGCTTACAGTAAGCAGTAGCTGTTACTTCATAACAGCTCTATAGTGTATTTCAAAGGGGATTGTAAGGCCGCGGTTCAGAGAGGCTCATAAGTCAAGAGGAAGTTGTGAGTAAACATAAAATGATGCAGTCAGTCTGCTTGAAGTGCAAAGTTCACTCCAGCTGGGCTTTAAGGTGATAGACACAACAGAAATTCAAGTTCAAATGAGTGCTTGGGGATGTTCCTAACAAGACCTGGAGACCATGGATGAGTGGGACTGTTCAGATCCAACAACCTGATTTGGCCATATGTCTAACTCTGAAAATACTTTTTTTGTGAATACAAAACTTTGTGCCCATTTAGATCCACTGTAATTCTTAATTTTAGAACGTAGATGAACAATTTCCTGGACAAAGCAATGTGTATAGAACTGTTAGGAAGCCTCGAAGGAAATAAAATACTATGGCCCTTTTTCCATGAAACCACACAATATATATCATAACATCAGCTTCTGAATGACTGTCCATTCTGTATGACTTCATTCTCCAGACACAAAGACACTTCATGAAACAGCATTTCAGTGTTTTTTCCCACCTGATTCAACCCATGCAGTGCTAGAAACCTTACAAGGCTGTGTCCCCAGAGCTCATTCCCACTCTGGAGCAGGCATGCAATGTTTGTGTGATTCTGCAGAGTGTGTACTTTAGGAATCTGAGTTCCCTGATAGAGGAAGTGAGTAACTTGTTTTGACTTCAGTGCCAGTTACTCATATCCTGTAAGAAGACAAGTGGGAAGGGGGAAAAAAAACCGCAAGAAGAGGATCCAAGAAAAGAGATAAAGGGGGGTGAGGTGGTGGAGGGGAAATGAAATGTCAGTCAGTGAAGCCTTGGTGATATTCCATCCTTTGCTGGCACAACCTAGAGAAATTTGTCCTAATTGCAAGAACATGAGTCGTAGGGCAGGAAGAGGATCCCTGATCATTATAATTTCCTTGGGTATCTTATAAATATTTCATTTTTCAGTAGCACATAGAATAAAATGAAAATGCTAAATACTACTTTAAATTTGTGTTCACAGACAAACATCGGATGTGTGTGTGATGTATATATACATATTCATATGCACAGAGTTATAGGAGGGGATTTTGATATTTAGGGATAAAGCTGAAAAACATGTAGGAGTTAACTGATACTTCACGCACTACTTCATCTGTCAACCCTGACATGGAACTTTTGGAACAAGTCCAGAGGAGGGCCACGAGGATGATCAGGGGACTGGAGCATCTCCCTTACGAAGACAGGCTGAGAAAGTTGGGGCTGTTCAGCCTGGAGAAGAGAAGGCTGCATGGTGATCTCATCGCAGCCTTCCAGTATCTGAAGGGGGCCTATAGGGATGCTGGGGATGAACTCTTCATTAAGGTCTGTAGTGACAGGACAAGGGGTAACAGGTTCAAACTTAAACAAGGGAGGTTTAGATTGGATATGAGGAAGAAATTCTTTACAGTAACTGTGGTGAGGCACTGGACTGGGTTGTCCAAGGAAGCTGTGAGTGCTCCATCCCTGGTAGTGATTAAGGCCAGGTTGGACGAAGCCTTATGTGGCATGGTTTAGTGTGAGGTATCCCTGCTCATGGCAGGGGGTTTGGAACTTGATGATCTTAAGGTCCTTTCCAACCCTAACTATTCTATGATTCTGTTCTATGACTTGCCTATTGCTTTCTGGATCAAATCTAGGAATTTTTGTGTGTAATTTTTGACAAGAAGATGCTTTACTGTGCACAGAAATGTGTCACTTGGGATACAGACAGCACTTGACCAGCTACGTTCAGACTTGCCTATTCCTGATTTAGGTACTGGATGATGGAAATGGCTAACAGCCTTTGGCCAGTGGTGACAACACCATAGCAGGTTCTTTCAGGAGGAGCAGGACCACTTACATTTCTACAGTGCTGTTACTATGGCTTTCTCTGCCGCTCCAGCAAAGGAGTTTCCAGAAGAGAAATGAAGGGATTCAGCCAATGCTGAGGGAAAGCTAAGTCAATGGAAGACTTGGATGCAGTCTTCCCTGGTGTTGGGAATGCTAGGTCTGGCATTTTGATTCAAGTTTGTGTCACTGCAAAGTGTTTTATGGCATAGTGTACATGTGCCAATAAACGAAGCTTGCTACAACAGCACCAGCTGACACTACCATTCTTTAAAGAAGTCTATATTGTATTCAATTGATTTAGTCACTTGCTTAGGTCATTAATTTCTCCAGTAAGTCTGGGGCAGACAGGGAGCATGATGAGAAGGCTGATCCATTGCTTCCCATCAGAGGCAGTTCAGAACATACATAACTTGGAGCAAATGGTATTGCACTAGCACATCAGATTGTGGCCATACGTAAGTGTTGAATCAGGGCCATGAAGAAGGCTAAGTCTAATGCACTGTACTTAAAATGCTTCCCAAAATGTTTTGGAAACCTCTAACATCAAGTGAGATTGTGTTCCTATTAAATGAGTTCAAAATAGGTCAAGGCAGACTTATTCTTATATTGTGAATAAGCAAGAGGTACTTTACTGGTTGCCTGATGTTTAAGAAGACCAGCAATGCCACCTGGAAAATACCATGCCTAAAACCATGGGGGGTGTGGGACATGGGGGGTGTGGGACATGAGGGGTGCAGGGCTTCACAAGCATATTTAAGAGCAATATTAACTCACTGTCACCCTATAACCCACTGCACACACAGCATCTATCCTGGCTTCCTGGGAGGGAGCTATAAGCTCACAGAAATGTGGACCTTCACAGGCAAAAATAAGTAATTATAAGGGAGGAAAATAAAATGAGGAAGGTGTAAGGAGAGGGATGAAGATCAAAATTATTTTCTTACTCCCTTCATTCTTTCTCCAGATCCCTTTGGCAAGGAATTCCTTTTCCCAGACTTTGACAATAGATGTTATAAAGCCCATGGCTAACATGTTTCTTGTCTCCTCTGGAAGCTCCTGATTATTGATTCTCTCTCTTCACACAGCAGCTCTATTTTTTTTTCTGGAGAAAGCCTTGCTTACATAGCAGCATGAAGGGGTCGTGAGCAGCAGAGCTAACTGCAAGTCCAGTGGGTTTTGGAAGGATAGCTGTGCCAGATCCTTAGGCCAGAGAGTGTTTGAGGGAGCACAGGGAGGTGACTGGGGTTAGGGCACCACTGGATATTGGCAGACACAGAGAGCACTTCTCAAGACACCCACTGGTAGAAATATATTGCAGCTAGGCAAAAAAGGGAAGTAAGGAAAAGCTTTGCAGAGTGAATGTAGGAAAGGCCAGAGAGAGAGCATTCATGGTCTCTCTGCCAAGAGATCAAGGTGGTGAATCCAGCTGCCTTAGCTTAAACTCAATTTAAAGGCAGAAGGGATGATAGGGCACAGAGGCAAGGGGCAGAAAGAGTAGATTAACAAGCAATTGTGTGATGTCAGCAGTATTTTAATCTGCTTGTCATCTATCAGCAAGTTCCCTTTTCTCCCTCTTTCTATCTCCCATCTTCTGACACTCAGAATGATTTTGCTTCAATGGCATACCACAGCTTAGAATAATCATTTGCTTTGTCAGTGTGGTTGGAGACCAATTAGGAATACTGAAGTCTATATTTCTCATGAGTGTGTAAAGAGCTCTAACTCATTAGGGTATGGCCCCAGGAGTGTGGGACAAGCACATAATTCACTGCTGAAAAGCAGATGGTACCAGACTCTCCTCCATGTATACATCCACCCTGGTTCTTAGATGGCATACTATCAGCCTTAGGTGGAGAAAAGTTTCTAAAGGATGATTTGGTGACCTCAGTAACAGAACTTTGCACACAATGTTCACCTTTTGTTTTCTATTAACTGTTCTTTGTTTATTTACTTTAATTAGCTACCAAATATAGCTAGTTGTTTCTGGTGTCTGTTACATGAGTATTTAGGTCAAGCCAGCCCACCCTTAGGAGAGACAAGAAGAACTGTATCTATCTGAATGTCTGTGCCTGTGGCGTGAATCTGAGAACTCCCTGAAGTCTTTCAAATGCGATTATTTATCTCTCTGCTCAGCACCTGAAGCTATTTTTAACATTGATACGCCAAAGTACCTACCGACAAACCTATGTGATAAGTAAACATAGCAGTTATGTATGGGCACAATCTTGGGAATGACGTAAGTCTGCAAAACCCCTGTCCCACTGCCTTGCCAAAAAGATGTTAGTGAAGTCGTGATTAATGAGAAATGTCTGGTCAGCTTAAACATTAACACAGACTGAACTATTCAACCTTCTTAATAAAGGCAAACTCACAGGCAGCTCTTGTGGGATGACATTTTTCTTGGGTGACATCACTCTACAATAATTTCTTGAAACTACTGTGGTGAAACAAGTATTTTGACCTTTCCAGACACCTGTGAGTCAGCCTAAACTGCTTTTTTCCTACCTTCAAGTAGAGACAGTTACAGAGCTAGTTTTCTGAAAGCTGTAGCAGTAGTAGAGGCGCTAGTACAAAGAGTATTTGAGGCACATTGTTGCCATATTCTGTCTCCCTCAACCTTTCAGTCAATTCACGCTTTTTTCCCCCACCCAACCTATTCCCATTTCACAAGGTTTATTTATTGTGTATCTCAATCACTTGCAATATTAAAGCATGCAAGTTTTAAAAATCTGGTTAAATTGTGTTATAGTTTTCGCAGTGTCGTTTTGTTGTCTGCAAGCTGGCAGCACCTCCCTAACTGAGGCAGAAGGGAAAATCAGCATCAGGCAAGCAAATCCCTAAAAATACAGGTTTCATACTTTAATGTCCAAAACACACTGCAGCTTTGGTCGTCCATGTGCATCTATCCCCAGTGGCAAGGGGACACCCCTTCCTCATGAAGCTGCTGCTGAACTACAGTAGACCCAAGTCCTTCTCTGGTCCTTTTATCCTGTCACACCACAGGGACAGCTGGCATGTGGTGGAGACTCAGACCCTGTCTGCATTGGGGAACTCAACTGATTTGTTGCTTGATTGACTTGCTCCATTCTTCATCCTGACATACTCATTTGCTAATCTCCCTGGTAACAAAGGACAGTTTTGTCCTAAGCCAAAGTCCTTTCATCTTGTGGCCAGCATGAAATGATGTGGTAACATGGTTCATTGGGTAATCTGCTTAAAACTGTAATGAAGGACACAGGGGAAATCCGTTCCTACTGGTCTAAGGGAAAACACTGGGTTTGAATGGACAAAGAGTAACACCTGTCCCTCCAGATGGGGTACTGGTGCCAGAGGAATGCTTGCACTCTTCATTGTGTATAATGAGTGCAGTTTGTTTTGAGGCCTATCTTTCTAGCAATTACTTCAAAAACTAAATCAGCTTACAAATTGTCAAAAGAACATGTCAAAAGTATACCTTTTTCATCAGGTAAACAGTGTACATCTGCTAAATAAAGTCAAACTACTCTGTATAGGAGCTGTGGTACCCTTCAGGTACCCATTGTTTGCTGCCCAGTTCCTTAACATCTGATTGCATTTATTTTGACTTGCCAGAGAATCTTGAGATCAAGTCAACAGGACAGTCTTTTGTATGAAAACCTCATTTCAGAGAAAAAGCAGGTAAAAGTATGGCAAAGCAAATAGCAGAAATAGACACAGCTATACATGGCTGTTTCATCTCAGCCACAGAAAATAGTTCTCTGTTGCTCTATTCCAGTTCAGAATGAATATGTCTCCTGTCACAAGATGCTAAGCAGATATTTCACTTATCAGGACACACAATTCAACTAAATGGGTCATTCAAGAGTTTGATTGTCAGCAAGGGACTACTACTTGCCCATTTTCTTGCTGCAGTACTCTTTTTCTGTCCTTCCCATCCTACACAGCAATCCTTTCCTTATACATCCCAAGTTCCTATCTATCCTCAAAGTTTATTATGTAATCTGTTCAATTCATTTTGACTGAGAGGATTTGAGATTTGAACTTAAGCTACTCATTTTCCAGTCCTAACTTTAGGGTCAGACTGTTCTGGAGTGGTGAACCTTCACATCCCTTTTCTTGATGGAGCACTTTTACTTCATATATTTATTTGTGCAAGGACTGGAAGCTGTGTCTTTCCTCCTCCCCTTGAATATACTGACTCATACTAGTGTATGAGCCACTTCTACATGTTCTCAATCTGTCTTTCTGAATTAGGGACAATTTGATTCCAGGCGAGGTAGAACATCTTTGAGAGAAAAGGCTGGCATGGGACCTCAAGAATGTTCTACAGAGTGGTATGTAGGGCATGCCCTGAAAACTGTAAGCAAAAGTGACCACAGTCTAAATGCAGTTTCTACAGTAGCGTTTTTTTACTTCAAACTGCTGTTCTTCTAGACTAAAAGGCTGACCTGATGATGTGCTCTCAGAGGACTGACCTGAAGACTTTGAAAGAGGAATTCAGCTCCTGGGAACAATCCAGGGTGGTCAAAATGAAGAAGGGTACTTTGTTGCAATCAATTTTGACACACTTCTCCCTTCAGCATAGGTTTACAGAGGGCTAAAATACCAGAACAATGCATTTCTGGCAAGTCCAACAGCTGGCTCTATTGTGTCTGGTACAGAAGTTCCTGAGTACGTCAGGATTATGAATCATATGAGAGAATTAAAAGTTCTGCAGTGCAGTGTCTCCTTGCAAGCACTCTAGCACAGTCCTTCACTCCCATATCTGGTAAAGGACATTCCCTTGACCTCACTTGGGTATTGTAATAAATCTCTGAGACAGACTGTTAATGCCAAAGAGGTCAGGTTTTGTGCATAGGTTAGATTGGAAGTACCATGACAAGGACTAAATGCAGGATGAAAATGAAAGGGGCTGCTAGGGTGAGCCAGACCAATTGCACACCACCACATTTAGTTCAGAAGCATCCAGTCACACAACCCCAAACACTGATACCACAGAACAACAGCATCTTACACCACAAGATTATAGCAGTGAAGACCACGAGCCACAAATACTGAAGTACCATAGGAAGCAAGCACAGGTGATCAAGGATGCTGTAAGGTACCCTTTCCCTATAGTAGCAAGAAATTTGTTAGGTTAAGTCCCTGGTAAGAAATAGGTTTAACAATCCCTGTCACTAACAGTGGGGATGTGTCTTTCTAAACTCAAATTTCAGGATCAGTTTGATGCTGAACCTGTGGGTCAGACATACCAGTGCACCCTAATGAGAGATTCCAAAGCAAGCCGCAGCTTTCATGTACCACACCCAGCTCTAGATGTGTTCACAGTTGGGTTGAAAAAACATCACACTTTGAAAAGCTATAAATCATAACATGACCTGCTCTGAAGACAGATAAGTCTGAAAACGTACAGTTGACTGCTGAAGTTCAGTTGCCACACCTCAGTGTCAGATGTTATCGACACAAAGGAACCACAAGTTCCCTTCACAAGGCAGACTATGACCTGTTTGCACTTTATCTTCATTATTTGAGAAGTTATGTTATTCCAGCTTTATGCTGGCAGCAATCAAGCATTAAGAGCCGTGCAGAGTGTAAGCATAATCTTTCTTACTGTGGTAAATACTATCACTTAATTACCCTAAATGACCAGATTAATTTCTGATGCTGCTCCATAGGATTCTTCCAGAAATAGCTTCCATGGAATGTATGTTTTTCTTACATTTTAGTTTGCCAATCTACAGTCTACTCCAAAGCCCATCAATGTCAGGTCTTCAGATGAGGTCAGCATCCACCGTGGCACAACACACAGTTAACTGTAACGTAGTCAGAAATACCAAGTAACACAGTTGTGGAATATTCGCATCTACAGATGCCAGGTGATTTTCTTTGATCATAAATACCAGCTCATGACACAGATTTTATAAATATTGATCCCTTGCTCCCCAGTTACACCTAAGGTTAAACCACTGCCTTTTATCACACCTCATCACCTGAACTCCTGCTCCTGTTTGAGAGTCTGGCAGGGATTAATTATTTTTAATTCATCAATTAAGGACCAGGTGGAAGGCACCACACAGGTGATGGTGGCTGTACACTCATTCACTTGCAGCTGCTGCAAAATACCTGCAGAGGAAGCAAGATAGGGAAGCAAACTAATGCGATGAGTACAATTACACTTTGCATGCTTGAGCACACCAAAACAAGTCAGAGCTGCTCATTCTGTCTCATTGGAGGATTTCACTCCCTCTAAGCTCACCAGGAGCTTCCTTCACAGTTTACTGCAGTCATGTGAAGGATTCCCCTTGTCATCGGTCAGCATAAGCAAGTGCAGATCCCACTCTGCACTCCTTGTACATCTGTCTGACACACTGAAAGTCTCAGGACTTCGTAGTACATAAGAATTTCAGCTCATCTTTTTTAACAGTGACTACTAAAGCAGAGCGGTTTTGAACTTTTGGATGGCTAAAGCAAGCTGGAAACAGATCAGCTGTAGGCATCTTTTCATAGCTGGCTTCCACAGTACAAATTAGAACCGTGTAATTTTAAACAGTTGTATAATTTTACATTCAAATTCAGTGACTTTTGGGAAAGGAGGACAACGTTGTACATCCTTTAAGAATCCAGTGTAGGTGTGACTCAGCTTCTGCATTCATGATGCTGAAGGCATGTCCACACTGCAGCCCCAGCCCTGACTGTGGTGCTATAGGGAGAGCCATGTAGCAGGAGCCCCACGAGAGGAAGAGGTACCATATCAGGAGGTCTGATGCTAGGTGGACATTATGTACTCACTCATTGCCCTTGAAGTCACTTAAAATGTTTTTTCTTCTCCACTGCAGTGTTTCCCTTCCATTGTTTCACACTGTGTGCCTCTTTCTTTGTAAAACACACAGCAAATGTTCAGGGAGGCGCATGTCCTGCTTCATGGCACCTAGGATAGGCAGGATGCTTCCTTAACTACATACACACTAACCTAGTCCCCCTGAAATAAAGGGTCTGCCCTCCTTTACATCAGATGCCAGTTGACAAGAGCTGGGTGATGCTGCTGACATTTTCACAGTAGAACTGTGATAAATTTCTGCACCCTCATTGCACTGCTGCACAAGAGAAAGCTTCCTCACAGCAGCTTATTGCAATTTCTAAAACACCAAGTGAAAACCTCCTTTGCCAAAGCCTTCCTTTCAATCCCAGGTTCATTAAGCACATGGAGTGTTAGCTGTCACATACAGAGAGATTTATCTAACTGCAGAGTCTGAAAACTGCCCACCTATCGAAATTAATACTTGCTTATGTTGAGTGTTTGATGATGTGAGTATCCAAAATAAAATGGCAGCTGGCTGTCACCGGAACCCACCTGTTTTCTGATACCTCTGGAAAGGAAGCAGAGAGAGCGGACCCTGACTTTTTCTTCCAGAAAAGCATACATTACTAGGTTGTGTACAGTTGTATCCTGAAATTTTTCCTTTAACATCCCTCTTCTTCAACGATGAGATAAAATTTGCCTTCCCGTTTGTCCCAACTGAAGGCATCAAGCAGACCGTTACTCCTTTCTGTTCCTCATTCTGCAGACATCTGGAGAAGACACCAGAGAGGGACCTGTGAAAGCCCCACTTCCACAATCTCTGTGCAAGAGCCCTCTTCTTTGGAGCTCTTTGCTTCAAAGGTGTTATCATCTTTATGAATGTGGCTTCTCTCCCTTGGACCATGACTTGGGAAAATTATTATGCTTTTTCTCTAGCACTTGTGGAAACCTATTGTGCAGTCAATTGCTTTCCCACACAGCCATAAAATGAAGCACGTTTCCTGAAAGAGGGCTTTGGTTTCAATCTTCTCTTTTAAAGTGGGCAGGGTGGAGAAAGGATGTTTTGCAACTAAATTGCACAGTCCCTACTCAGCTACAAATTTCCACTTCACAAAATTAATTCACTTAGTCCTTCAGTGAAGTGTGTAAGGCGGAAGAAGCTAAATCCAGGACCCTGATATCAAGTAAATATCAAGTTGAAATAGTCAGGGAAACAGCTGTTTGTACTGTTGTGCTCTGCTACTTGAGTGTTAGCTATAAACAGAAAACCAGAAGAGACACGGTGGTGGTCTAAACTGTTATAAAACAGATATAGCCCTTTTGTGCTCAGAACTGGAGCTGAATGTGCCTCACTACTTGGCTATGCTGTTTGACTACAGCAGCAGCAAGGATATAAAATACCAGGTCTGCTTGTTTAGCTACTATGAAGAGGGAAGGTTTCCTACAAGGCTTTCCAAGAAACAAAAATAAACATAAAACCTGCATGTAAGTGTACACAAACAGCATGTAGTAATTGTGAAGCTATGCTTCTACAAAGCATGTACCTTAAAACAGACAAAAACCTCCTGAAGATCATTTTCACTGTGGATACTGCTCATTGCAAGCACATACAACAGAGTGTCTGCCCTATCCCCAGCAGTGTTCAAGGCCAGGCTAGACGGGGCTTTGTGCAACCTGGTCTAGTGAAAGGTGTCTCTGCCCATGGCAGGGGTGTTGGAACTGGATGATCTCTAAGGTCCCTTCCAGCCCAAACCATTCTGTGATTCTATGACATATTTGAAGCATGTAAAAACATCTGTGCCCTTTGTTGCTAGAAGATAGACCTAGAGATTAGGGGTAAAAAGGTCCTGTCAATGACCAATTTGTTCCTAAGTCAGTAACAGTAATTCTAACTTTCTGCCATAGAGTTGACAGAAAAGACTAGAATAAAACTTTTGCTCTAGTCTCAGGCTTGGTGCCTGAAAATAGGGCTTTTATTATTCCTTATGTAAGACTACCTAACAAGCTATATAAAACACAAATACAAGTTCTTTCTATAGAGGAGTTTGCCTTTGTCTAATAGTGAGTCAGCATCATCTGACAGATCAATTTTCTCTGAGTGTAGGATGTGGATTTTGCATATCACACTCTCCAAGGGCACCTGTTGGAAACTTGGGTCACTACAGCATGGAATTTCACACCACACACAAAGTCAACTCAATGGCCTCCCACTGCAGAGACCCACATCACTAAGTCTCATCAATAAGAATGAGGCTGATACCAGATACCTCAAGTTTTCTCTCCTCCAGATCTGCCTTTCTAGAAAACGGACAACAACATTCCTTAATGCTTTATTGGTTCCTCCTGAACCTGTTAATGTGTCTGGTATCCATAGGATCATTTGGGTGGGAAGGGACCTCAGGAGGTGTCTAGTTCAACCTCCTGCTCCAAGGTAGGTCAGCTGTGGGGTCAGATGAGGCTGTTCAGAGCTTTGTCCAGCCAAGTCTTGAAAAACCTCCCACAGTTTCCAGCTTCTCTAGGGACCATGGTTCCAAAACTTCATTGTCCTAATGTTGAAAAAGCTTTTCCTCATGGCCAATCTGAACCTCTGTTGTTTCAATTTGTGCCCACCCTGCATCACTCTTCTGCCATGCACCACTGTCTTCCCAGTAATCTCCCCACAGGTATGGCTTCTGTTAGGGGGGCACCTAACCTTTGGGGGTGCCCCCAAAGCCATCTCTTCTCCCAACCTAGTCCCCTCAGTCTCTCCTCATGAAGAACTTGTAGTTTATCAACATCTTTCTGATGCTGGGGGGCCCAAACTGTACAGTGTTCCAGATGCAGTCTAACACATGAAGTAATCACTTTCCTCAATCTACTGGCTGAGCTGCTAACACAGCCCAGGATGCTGTTGGCCTTTCTTATTGCAAGGGCCAGCTGCTGGCTCCTGTTCAGCTTGCTGCCTGCCAAGACCCCTAGGTCCACTTGAGCAGAGCTGCTCCCCAGCCAGGCAGTCTCTGGCCTGTTTTTCTGCAAAATTCCACCAATTTTTTGATACTGATTCTGCCCAGATTGCCAGGACCCCTCCCCGTGCCGCACACAGCAGAAGCTCCCAGATCTCCAATGATGACTTGCAGTAGTAAGCCAGGATTAACTTCACAAAGACAGGAAGCTAAAATGTTAATGCCTTTTTCCTAGTATCTTTAAAAACAAGTATATGAATTCCTCCACATTCTTCTATCTGAAAATGAAAACAGCTGCTGCGAGGTGTTCCTTTCCTCTGAGCATGGTTGTTTACAGTAAAGAATACTAGGCTTTGATCACCCACTTGTATTTACTAAATCGATTCCAACATCTTTGCCAGTGGGCTGTATGGATTCTCAGCATGAGATGCTTTTGCTCATTTGAAGTGGTCGAGATTGTTTTTCAATGGATTTTTCCGTTATGCTATCTTTCTCCAAAGCACAATTTGTTCCCTGGGCAGTGCTCCTTGTCCAATGCAATATGCTAAAACCGTTTTGTATCTTGCTCAATACTTTTGTTTTCTTCCCATGATGCTTTACCTCCATTTACTCTGGTCTCAACCAAAGTTTCCTTTTACAGCTCTCTCACATGTAACATGATACACTTGGTGGTAACTGTTACATAGAGCTTTTTCTCCCTCACCCTCCCTCTCTTCAGTGTTAGAAGTTTGGAGGCAGTCAAGACTCCTCATGGAAGGAGACCCCTCCCTCCTTAGCCTCCCTCTTTTTTTTTTGTACTGAAAGTTGGAATGCTAAATGGTATGGACAAAGCAATCCTGCATGCCCTACAACTCCTGCATGAGTACCGCCCCCCCCAGGAGATCACCACCATTACACACACAGGTTTTAAACAGAGATGTTTAAAGCCCAGCAGCAGGGCTGGACAAATCAGCACATCCATGACAGAGAGGAAAGGAATCCCTAAGCCCCCGTCTAAACTTTTGTCCACTACGACGGCTGTAGCAAATTGATGGATTTCCTCTTCTTGATGTCAGAGACCACCAAAAGACACACAACCTTACTGACTGAGATGCAGACTTACAGCTGAACTTACAGACTGAAAGAGCAGAATAAGGATTTACAACAGGGAGGACAACAACACAACACACAAGAGCTAATGGGGTTGTGCATCTCGTAGTACTGCTCGCTCACCAAAACAGTATTTCTCAAGGAAAAAAGAGAATTCTGGCTCTCTTTATTGTGTTACTTGCTTTTAACTGTATCACAAACTGCATCTCTTAAATAAACAACCTCCATTAAACTAGATACAAGTACTGAAAACCCAAAGGTACTTACACCTCTGGTTAAGGTATACTTCCAAATTCGATTAACTGATACAGATACACATTTGAAGTGGGGTAGCATGTTCAAACAAAGAGCAACTGAAAGAAAAAGCTTCCGGAGCCAGGCAACAGCAAGCTGCAGAAATACAGCAGTTTTCAAGTAGGAAAAACTAGAAAAATATGAAATTGAAAGAACTGTATTGTTCCTGAAGATGTATATCATCTCCCACAGCAAAAGTTTCCAAGTTAGCAGGTTTGAGGTGATGCACATGTTGAGCTATGCCAGGGAATTTACTTAGAAGCTCTACCTCCTTTTCCAGAAGTGTAAAAATCTCAAGACATCTCAAATTTAAAACACATAAAAATTGACAATCAAAGCCCAAACATTTCGAAGTTTGCTATTTTAAAAAGCAAGCAACAACAAAATTTGCCTCACTCTCGAGATGCACTAGATGCAGTTTTTCCAGTTAAAAAAACACCCCAACCAAAACCAGGCCCCAGTACTGACTTCAAATGAAAATCTACCCCTTCAATACTCCCTAGCATATGGGCATATTTACATGGCTTAGTTATTCACCACTGCCATTACTCTTCTTAAGACACTATTACAGAACTGGGGCTCTGCTGTAGCCTGTTCACTTCCCCAACTGTTTTTCCTCTTGTAGAATGTGGATAGTACAAAAGCCTCACAAGAGCAGACTAAATTTATGACTATAGATATGCAAATTTGACTGAATAATATTAAATATTTAATTAAGTATCAGTCCAATTAAATACTGCAGTTTTTGTATCTGTTACAGGCAGGAACGGCTTTGTATTTTTTAAATCCTCAAACAGGGCTATATATAAGATGTATCCTGTGCTATGTTATACCCCTCCTTTCACAAGTGCGCAGCTGCATCTAGTTCTGTAAGAATCAACATGCTAAAAACATACTTGAATTGCTCTTATCTGTCCGTAGGCAATAGCAACACATGTAACTTTCAAGTTAATGACAGTATATCCAATATACAGCAGCAGGTAGTTTTGATCAGGAAATCAACAGCTATTACGTGGCAATAAATAGCATCTTACAGCAATGCAAGGCTGCTAACTCAGAATTACAGAAAATTACTCACATGTCAACTCCAAGTTCACATACATAACCCTAAATTATCTGGTGGATGTTTCTCTCCTCCCTCTCCCAGTATAAAAAGAGTTGATGGTATTTCTATACTGCTAAGATGAAGAGCATTCAATGATTCAGTGCGTGAAGATAAACCCCACATTGGGGATGACAGGCCTCTTGCTGCTTCTGATCACAGCATTCATGTGGCAGCCACCGCTTACACTGAAAAGCAACATTACATAATAAGTTATTTTCAGTTTCCTCATTGCTAATTTCTTCCCAGTCGTCCAATGCTTCCTCATCGCTATCTGCTTCAGAGACGCTCACCACTTGCCATGAGAATGCAGAATATCAGTAGAAGCAAAGAAGTGACACAAGCAAGGAAGAGTAAGCATGTCAGTAAGTGGCAGTAATGGAGTCAAACACCCATTTTTGAATTACAAACAATCATAAATGCTAATATCAGATATTTGCAGATTTTTTTAAATGAGATGCCAATGGCAAGAACACTGTGCTGCAAACATCAGTTTACTTATCCCTTTACTTGCTTTGTAAAGGGTGGTAAATTAGCCAAGTAGTGATACAATTGTTTAACTTCCATTTCTGTTAATTAAAACAGAGGGCCACCATTGTATTCACATCCTTGTCTAGCACTGTCTCCGTGGAACTCTGCTAATTCAAGTGTGTTTGTCTGAGCTTTACAAAAATTACACCAAGAACATAAAAGTTTGAAAGTAGGTGCAAGTTATACAAATACTCTTAATATATTTTCCTTTTGAACTCCCTCTGGATGCTAAGGCCTGTGTAATCAAGGCAACAAATCAGACTGAAGTCAGACATATTTATGGACAGAAAAGAAAGCTAAGAAATTAATATTTGAAATCAAGGAAATATACATCAGTACACATAATTCTAGAACAGAACCACCACTTGTACAGCAGGAGCATTTCTCACACAAAATCCGCAGTTCGAGCTGTGAGAAAAGCCGCTGATACTGCAGAGCAGAGCACTCGCGAGTCCCGAAGGGTCAGGCTGGGTGTCACAGAGCCGTGTTTTGTAACGCGACTTTTCCGCGGGGCGCGCTGCCCTCTGGCGCTACGAGTCGGGAAGGGGCTGGCTGTGGGAACCGCTCCTCGTCTTCAGCTGCGACTGGGCGATGTCTGCCAGGGCACTCTGAATCTTTTCCAGCAGCACATCCCCACGGTAAACTACCTCTTCCAGACGGGCAGCTGCCTCGTGGTTTTCTTCTTCTAACCGATGCAGGCTAGCAGCCTTTAAAAGAAAAGGGAGAAAAGCGAGGATCTTCAGGTAGAATACAAAATTGGCTTTGCTACTAAAGGATGGTGATGGAACAGCCTGTGCTTTCCTGGAGGAAGAAGGAAGACTGTTTCAGCTCCTAAACTACATACTAGCAACTTGTTATAAGCTGCAGCCTAAAACAGTACACATCCACATGGACTAAACACAAACCCCCCCCAAACAGGTACGTTAGCTTCTTTCACACTGCAACTCAAGGCTCAGTGCAGCTTTTCTGGACAAGAAGTGAGAATTTATCCCCCTCTCCACTCCCTTAACTGAAAGGTGCTCAGCAAGGTGTAAGCATAACATAGTTGCAACCTTCCTGCCCACGGCAGAGGGTTTGGAACTAGAGAATCTTTAAGGTGGCTTCCAAACCAAAGTGGTCATTCTGTAACTTACTTAAACCTTTCTGTTAAATAGCATATTTTAGGTGAAACTGTATTATTTTCTTTTTCTTTTCTTTTTTTTTCAATATTTCGTTTCAGAACCAAACTGCTTTTCAGTTAGGCAAAATTTAGTGAAACACAACATTTTAACTTCAAGTATTCTAATACTTAAAAATATTTACCAAATTTAAAGCTACTAAAACTTGTTCTAGCTGGATAACAGAAGAGACAAAACAGTTTCAAACTGGCATTTTTTTCAAAGCAGCTATACAGGTCCTTAAGAAGTCATGCTTAAGGCAACTGACAAACTCTATCCACATATTCACCTTCTGTTCTGCAACACTGATGTCCTTATCGACAGTTAATATACATATGAAGGACTTGATAGCCCTTGGAGAAAGCATCAGAAAAGGAAGACGGCAAAAGGGAAAAGTTTGAAATTGCAAAGCCAGCTCAGCTCCATCAGTCTTGGCTGTTAAATAGTTGGCTGCAGGTAAGGATTTGAGCAAGGTATATATTGCCAGCTTCACCACAAGGGAACCCAAAAAGGAGAGCTAAATTGTACTGGGCATTAGTGTAGCAGCCCCCTTTATTGTTTAAAACAAGCCTCATATTTGAAACATGCAACAAGACTCCCTTAGTATAAAAAACAGGTTGGCCTAAGTACACTGTATTAGTCAAGTATCTGTCTACTACTTCTCAACAAAGCCTATACATATTTTAGTGTTTCAAGCACCTCCAAAATTTTTTTTTAAAGAACATCAGAATATTTATCTTTAATACTGCAGCAAATTGAACAACAGAAAATAAAAGGCAAAACTAGAATGAGTAAGAGATGGAAAAATGATCAGAAATTCTGTCAAAGCGAGATTCTGTATTAACAGAGCAATAAACTGAGTATCAGCTCTAAGACAAGCATGCTCGTACAGGAGAACCAACTCCTCCTTCTGGAGCACCCCGCCTTCCCTGCATCAGCTGTCACTATGATCAGACCCTGCTCTATCATGGAAGAAGCCTGTAATTTGTCTGCAGCAGGACAGCTGTCTTCAGCTACTAAATATGCAGTTACACAGAATTATGTTGGTGTTAACAGGCCCAATTAGTATCTTCAGCAATTGCAACACTTTAACCTCCCCTCTTTAAAACCAAATGTGATGTCACTGTCAAGTCATTTGTATTTGGCCCAGCAGGCACCTCTAATATTAGTCTTTGTAAAATGCCTTTGAAAAGGTTTATCAAATTGGGTGAAAAACCTTCAGGTGATCTTAAAGCAGTTCCAAGATTCTCCGAGAAACGTCACTCTGCATTCTAAAAGGAAAATACTTTGTGCAAATCTAGCTAGCACTTAGACATAAGGGAAAAGAAAAGAAAAATGCTGTTTAATAGGCAAGATCTGTAGAAAAAAAATTCCAAACCCCAAAACCAACACAGCTGCATTCTTTGAACTTTGGGTTCAAGGAATCTTTTGCAAGTCAGAAACAGCTGAGTATTGTGAAAGGATTCCCAAGCTCTTGGCAGCAGTTCAGCTCCTGTAAGGTAGGAAATGGAGGTTTTGATACTGGCTGCACCTGCTAACAGCTGCATGGCCAGCAGCTGTTTACTCTTCCAAAACTCCTCCTAGAGTACCTAGGTCTAAAAAGAGAAGGAACAAGAAACAAGAGCACCAAGTTTGGCTGGTCCAAAGAAGGGTACCCTACGACTGAGAATTGAAAGTACTGTTTTGTGACAGAGCTGGAAAACTTAAAGGTTATCCTGCAAACAACCAGAAATACTGTAGAAGAACAAAACGCTTCAGTAAAGTGTTTGCTCTGCAGCTATAAAATAAAACATGCTTCTAGTGAGTGAGAGGACGTGAAAGATTATCCAAGGGAAACATAACAAAACCCAAACCAACAAAAAATAAAACCAAAACCAAAACCAAACAAAAACAACACCGCCACAATGCATCAATCCCGTTGCATCTGTTGTATTCATATTTTAATAGCTGGGGGAAAAAAAGGGGTAGCAGTTACCAGTATTGCAGTGTTACGATAAAAGTACTTCTAAATAGAAACCAAAACCCCATTCTAACAAAAAAATAAGTTTTAAATATTCCCATTGTGTACAATTTTATTTAGAACTAGATGCAGGTTCAGTATTTCCACTAAGCCTATACGGTACTCGCAGGCTACCCCTATGAAAAATTCAGACTCGTAACAAAATCATTATTCAAGATTACCGAGCCTAGAGAATAGAAAAGGTGTTTGAAAGCAGAAAGAAGCTTGCTTTCAATTACGTTCTGATATTTTAATAAAGACCACTCTTACCTGCAAAGCTGCTGTTGATTCTTCACTCGGCAGGGAATCTATTAGAACATCAATATCTTTCGCAGTTCGTGCAATCAATGCTGCGAACAGCTGAGCGTACTCTTTAAGAAAAGACAAGGCAGCCTACTCAGTACAGGATCAGAAATCAGCACAGCTCTGTACACACAGCACAGAAAGTTCTGCAGACCTGAAGGATGCAGGTGTTAAAAATTCTCTTACATGAACAACAGTATTGCAACTGATAGAAACTCAATGATACTAGAAGGTAGATTGATTCCAATCCTAGCTTAAACAAGGTAACTGGTTATACAAAGGGCTGGACCCTGTATAAATGAGAAAACAGCCACAACTCCATCACAGCCAGTTAAGAAATTACTGATACCAGCATTAAGCATCCTAGTCACTACATAAAGTATTGAGAAGTATCTAAAGACTCTGACTTTTTCACCCTTGCCTTGAAGTTTGCCACTAGACTAAAAAAGGATACAAAGATAGTGATTCAAATAAGATGGGTTATTTAAATCATGCTAAGCTACAGGTCACTGGTGAAAGAATTTGGGGTTTTATAGTTTAAAGAAAAAAGAATCCCTATTCAGCCACAGAAAAAGTGAATTTGCCCCAGAGAAATTGAAAAGTATTGGAAGATTATAACAGACCTTAATTTAGCTGATACATCATTGAAAGAACTGCATGGACTTTTAATAAGAGGCATCATAAACCAGAAACAAAACCTCCCCATATGGAATTGCATCCATTCATTTTGAATTAAGTTTATTACTACTAGTAAAATACTGGAATAGCCCTTCTCAAGTTATAATTTAAGTTCTTAGGTATTTGTTTATATTGTTTGGCTCCTGAATGATTTGTGGAAGCAAGAGAAAACACGTTCTAATGGCAAAAATCTACAGAAGAGACTGACATTCTCAAAGGTACACTTAAAAAACAAAACAAAACTAACAAGAGAAGCAGCATATCTACTTAAAGCTCACTCAGGGTCACCACAAGGTTTACCTGTAGAGACTTTTAAGGCCTTTTTATTAAGACCTCAAATATCTAAAGACCATAACTGGTATTTTTTGTTTTCCTCATCAGCACTGCTAATATGGCTGTATGGTTTTACTGAAGTCACTGTACTCAGAATTTTAGGAAAAGATAAATCAAAAGAGCAGTCAGTCATGACCTACTGTTCTAATACCTTAACAAAGCCTCTATCTAGCTCCTGGAGCACACTTGTGCCAGCGCTTGGGAGAGCAGCAGGGAAAACGAGGAAGCACACAAGCCTTTCAGGTGGCTCTCCAAACTAATCCAGTATCTGAGAGCAAACCAATACAGACCAATGAAGAACTAGTATTTACATGTCCTAGAAACTGCACTCCAAACTCCCCGATATCCTAATAGACAAACCTCATCTGATACAAGATACATGTAAAATATTGTCAGCAGGAGGAGGGGAGATATATTAAAAAAAAAGAAAAAAGATTCAGGATTGGAATAAAACAATTATTTAAATACTAACTTCAAATTCTCAAATCAGAGAGAACTTTTAGCTTGCTTCTTAACTGAGTGTCTTAGATCAATGAAAATGAGCTAAGTGTTTCTTGTGCCTCTCAAAAAACCCAACCAGCCCCAAAACAGAACAGCCAACAGCAAAACCACAAATGCCAATGGGAAGATTCAACATTACTTATTCCTTAATTAACTACATAAGCAGATAATACATGGGGAAACACAAATAATTAAGTTTATGGCATGGAGAATTTTAAACATATGTAATTTCATAAAAATACCCTATTTCTTTATAAAAAGACTTATTGGAAGTAATGGACAACTCACTAACAAATTCATGCAACTGTCTTACTAAAATTGTTTACATCTGTAGAGCTACTATATCTGTGCAAAGAAACCAGCACAAAAAATACACTGTAATGCTTACTTAACAATTAAAATTATATTTTCACGATCACAATCTTATGGAGAAATGCAGCTGACACCAGTTCAGGACTTAATGTCAGTGTCCCTACCAGACACCAGTGGAATTACCTGCATGAAACAGAGCACAGACTTTGTGTGTTACAATGTACTAGACCAGAACACGTTCACATTTCATTAGGAGACACAGAGAGACAGACTTGCCTTCCGTTGGATTCGCAGGCTGATCTTTGTTTATTGCTGTCTGGATGTTGCTGAAGGAGGCTGGGGGACCACACTGCTGGAGCACTCCAATGGCATTACAGAACTGGTCTGCGAGCTGCAAGCAGGGACGAGATTGTAAACTTATTTCAACAAAGCTATTTCAGGTTTATTTTCCACCTCCTCCCCCAGCCCGGCGTTAGGCGTGCGCACACCGCCGCTAACCCGCGATGACACCCCCACCTGAGGCTGCGGGAGGAGGAATCGCTCTCTCTCACGCAAGCAGCAGCAGAGGCCGCGGGGACAAAAGGGGACGCGGCCCCACACACCCTGACGTAAGGGAGCCGGACGTGCGGGGAGAAGGGAAAGCCGTGCCCGCCTCACCGAGTTAACCGCGTCCTGTAGCTGCGTTAGCCGGTCCGCCATGGCTCCACCGTCCCCACCCACCAGACGGGCGCGCAGCAGCCAATGGGGCGCAGCGACGTCCAGTGGGCGGGAGAGGGATGGGGGCGTGGCGAGGACCGCCTTCCGGTTGAGCAGGGCGAGCCTGGCGCGCCCCCTGCAGGGCGGGAGGTGCCTGTGTGCTGGAGCATGAAGCTGTGCCACCCGTTGGTCAGTCACTGTCTGGTGTCGGCTGCAGTACAGCTTCAAAGGCAGCTGAGCTGGAGATCCCCGGGACTTCCTTCTGCCTAGCTCCCTGAGGACGTTCGCCCTCATAGCTACCCTCCTTGCCATGATACCAACCCAACCAAAGTGGGTTTTGTGATGGCACCGTCGGGGTTAGCATTTTGTTGGCCATGTGCCAGTTTGGACAGGGCCTCGAGTAACCTGGTCTAGTAAAGGGTGTCCCTGCCCGTGTCAGGGGTTGGAACTACATCTTAAGGTCTTTTCCAACCCTAACTATTCTGCGCTTCTTGTGAATGTGGGGTTCCTTAGTGCTCCGCCATTAAAGAGCCAAGTCACAAACTACTGCACTCTATACAAAACTTACTGCATGTTTTTCAGCTGTTTACAGCTATTGTTGAAATCAAAAGGTTCTTGGTTTTCCACAAACGGGATAGATGCTAGGCTAAGCCTGGAACAGGTGAGGCTTATTGTATCAAAGCCTCACTTGTAAGCCGAGTCTCTTGCAGGTGCTGCTTGTCTATGAAAGACAAGGGTGAGCGCTTTGGATGCTGACCTGTGAGTAAAGAGCAGATAAGGTCTCACTCAGCTCAACTATGGCAGTGGCAAATGCTAAACTTAACAGGATTTTAATATCTCATGGATTTTGAATTACGGGAACCTAATTCAGCAAAACACAAGTAACTTCAGCACACCAGATAACTTAATGGAGATCAGGGTCCTGAGCGTGGCAGGCAAAGGCAGGAAAAAGAAAGTGCACCCGTGTATATGGAACAGCTACAAACATGAAGCAGCACTCATTTCTGTGTTCTTGTGCCAGACTGACAGCTTCCTTTTCCCCTTCAACTGGAAACCAAAGCAAGCTGCAGAAAGAATAAACACAATGGGGCGATCGATTTTAGAGCCTAGGTTATGATGCTAACTCCTAAGTGAGGCCCAAGTAACAAAGTGAAAACACACCCCAAATAAAGAGGTATTTTTAATTTGCCTTCTGTTTCCTCCTACCATGTGCTCATGAATCACCTTTGCAGCCAGAGACGCCTTGAACACGCGCCTGAGAGCCCCTGAGGGTTAGCAGCGTTTCTCACCGCCGCTTATGAGGCAAAGCCAAACGGCAGCTGCTTTAAAAATTAATCAATAAATAACAACTTTAAAATCCAGCCCTTCCCACCTCGACCTGGCCACTTTCTTAAGCCACTTGCACGCCCCTACAAGTACACACAGCCGGCGGAGGCGACTTGGGAGGATAAAAGCCGCCGAGGGCAGCGGCTGGGGTCGTCACCTCAGCGCTGAGGTGGGTGAGCGGAGAGTGGGAATGGCCTCCGCCGGGTGGGTCCTCTGGGGCGGTGCTGAGCCCGCGTTTGCGCTGCGCCGCCTCTCAGGGCCTGCCCGGCTCAAGCCCCTCCTAATCGGCTGGGCTGGCTGACACCCTACTCTCCCGTTCCCTTCTCAGCGCCATGAGGCTCCGTCTTTGCGCCGTGGTGCTCTGTATGCTCCTGGGGGTCTTCCGCTATGGTGGTGCCTCAGGTAGGCGCGGCGTCGGGGGGCGGATGTGCGGGCCGTGGGCGCCATTAAGCGGCCGAAGGGCTGGTGGAGCGTGGGTTGCGAGGAGGGTGAGTTTGGGGGCGAGCAGAGGTCTACCGGGACGGAGGGGAACGGGGTTGTTGTGAGGAAGGGTCTGTGGAGCCTTCTGAGGGGTGTTGCAGGCGGTAGTGGGTCGACCTGCGGCTGTCATGAGAGTTGAGGGAGAGATCAAAGCGAAGACGGAGCTGTCTGCAGAGCTGGAGGGGAGTTCTTTATATTCATTCTTGTCATCGTATCTGTGGGTAGGAAGACATTACGCCTCTTTTTTTCTTACCTTAATCGGTATGAACACCATCACTTTAGCTCTTACATGGATATACAGGGCTAATTTTACCCGGACCGTTGCAGAGATAAGGTATAGGCTGATGGGTGTGATGTAGAGACGTGTTTTTGTTAAAGAAACAAGGTGGCATTCTCTACTGAAAGAGTGTATATGAGAAAGGGAATATGGTTAATAGTGGGAATTTTTATGGTTTTTTTTTGTTGTTTTTGGTTTTTTTTTAAACCACATGTTGGGGCCTAGCACCCAGTGAATTGTGGGCTGGAAACCTCTGTCAGTATAAAACTAAGGAGACGAGCACTTTCTCCTTCCTTTTGCCCCTGGAATTTGGATCTCAATTTCTAAAATTACTTTTTGTCCATGCTGATGTAATTTGACTTCATTTAACATGGGCTTTTTTGGCAATTCGTGTGTGCATGTGGCTAAAATAGGTGTCCAGAGGTAAGTGTAATATAGAGAGATTAGCTTGTGAAGATTTAAGAGTTGCTTGCTTTTTTTCTAGTTAAATTCTTATCTGTTCAAATGAAGGAAAAAATAATTGGTTTCCTTTTGGAGATAATTTAGAGATAAGCAAGCAGCCCTTTATATTAGGGCTGATGTAAGCCTCCTCTTCTTACAGTTTTCTTTATTTTAAACTTGCCTTTAATGAAGCTTAGTTGACCAAAAGGAAAAATGTACTCTTGGGATACTTTGCAAAGCTGCAGAACAGTGTTTGGAACCAGTCTCAAGTGTGGAAGACTTCTCTTTTTCTCCCACCCAGAGTCTTATGCCCAAGATCTTAGTGGAGAGCCAGGTGTTCCCTGCTTCCTGTAAGACCTAGACTCAGGCTTGGCTGCTGCTGGTGGCAAGCAAGTCTGGGAATGAAGGCTTGGTGTTCTTGGATCTTAATGTTTATACTAAAAGATTGACAAGCAGTTTGTCTCCTGGACTTGATTGAAAATGGGTCATGTGTTTAGTTCTAGTTTTTTTGTTACAATATGTTAAAAGGCAGAATGAATATGGGACAGAGCTAACTGCTCTGCCTTGAAGGAGCCTGTTGCTGTATTTCCCTGTAGAGTCCAGGGTGGAGGGTGAAAGTATTTTCCTCCTGAAAAGCTACTAAGCTGTGTAATTTGTGTACAAACAGCTGTTATTAGGCCCTTTAAGCCAGGAGGCTTGCTTAATGGTTCACTTATTTGAAATTGTCTTGTGGTTATCCAGTGGTTTGCAGGGATGGGCACTGCTATGGCCTAATACTAGAAGATCCTCCTTCATTTTAAACATGCTGATAAGTAAAATCTGTGCATGATGGCCTATATTGCCTCTCTGGGGTTCTGATGGGCTGCTTCAAACTTAGTATTTGTGCAGAAGTGTTGTGTATCATGTTTGTTACCTTCCAGGGAGCTCCACCTTTATGAAGTAAGATTGCAATTGGCCTTGTTTGCTACATTTAAACCAGATTGCTCAGTGTTGGAAAAACTAAAGCAAATTTACAGGGTAATTGAGATTGAGCTCCCTTTTGCAAAGGGAGCTTATCTGGATGAACTGAATTTGTGCTGTTTAGTCTATGCAAAGACAAAATTTTAAAATAAAAGGTTTATGCAAAGCTGTTGAGCTGCCTGAATGTCAGGTCATGAATTGGTCAGCTGGCCACTTGTGTCTTGATGTTCTATTGTCCAGATGTGCAAATGATTTCTTAATCAGCAGTACCAGCAATATGACTGAGGCCAGGTCTTGTGTGTTCTGGCTGGTAGTCAAAGTGGATTAGTAAAACTGTAAGCAGGTGAGACTGGTGCTTCTTCCCTCACTTCTCAGACTGTAGACCTCATGACTTCTAATGTGGTGAAGAGTCTTCTGTTATGGGAGTGGTGCAGTTGATAAGACAAATTCTGTGGCACTATCTACTTCATGCATCAAACTGTCCTATAAACATGAATCTCAGTCCACATGCAATTAAAATTTAGAAGCTTACATAAGTCTTGCTTCTTTTGGGTGGGTATAGTCTTTATTTGGGGTTCTACTACTGTGGAAAGACAGAGACCTTGTAGCCATGTGTCCCTATATATGTGGCCTTGCAGGTCTGATACAGTATGGCTGCTGGCTTTATTTTGTTAAGTAACTATACTCATGTTTTCCCTATTCAAACTAGTTTTGAGTCTGAGCTTGCATTTCATCTCCATTAAATGTCTTCATGTGACTACTTGTTTGCATACTCCCTATGCTGGAAGGTTCTTGCCTCTTAAATCTTACATAACCTTGTTCTGCATATCCATTGACAAGTGGTTGTCGCAGAGTAGAAATGTGTTTCCCCTGACTATAGAGAACTTCTTTATCTGAGGCAAGCATAATGATTGAGCATGGCTGTGTAGGTGAAGATTCTTTTCCTATATGAGCAGCAGTGGTATTTCTTCAGTTGTGTTTCTTAATGGAAATTGGACTGCTAGGTGTCATCATGGACCTTGTGTTGGTTAACTGTTTATTGGTGATGAGGAGTGGCACTTGACTGTTGGAGCTGGAAATGTGGCTTACTTCAAGCATCAAATGAACTGAGCTTGGCATTGAATCAGCAGAATCGAAATAGTTAAAGCTGGGTATTGCTTGTTGGGGAAAGTGCATGTCACAGCAAAGGGATGACAAATGTTGTCTCCAAGTTGTTGCTTAGAGTTATGAATAAGGGGGCTTGATCTCAAAGGAGCTCTGAGAGGTTTCATTCCTTTGCTGTCTTTACTGGTTTTGCCCTTCGTGTGGGAGAAAAGATATGAGTGGCAGAGTGGACTGCCCATCTCTTTTCATGAGTTCTTTTATATGCTGGAGTATCTGTGCTCCTGTTCTGGTATTGCTACTAATATATGAAGTAATACATGCTCAGCACTCTATCTTTGCTTTGCTGTTGCTTAGTTTTAGCAGTGTTGACTTCCTTTAAGTGTATTTTCAGTTATGATCCCTGTAATAGTCAGGATTCCTGTCTTGTATCTTAACCCAAAAGTACTCTGACGTGCAGTGACCATCATACTTCTCCCTGCAAGGCAAAGAAGTGGGGATAGCCTGGCATTTGATGGGGTGTTTTCCAGCCTTTCACTCCTTGAAGCAAATTAAGCAATAAAAGAAGTTGGGATGTTTGGATTTTGTTTCTGGCTCCATTGCAGACTTACTAGGTCAACTACTTCACTTCTGTGGTGCTTCTTTGCTGCATGTCCTGCTGAACCTGCAGTCCTATTTGGTGTGCTACCTTCACTTTGATCAAGCTTGCCCAAAGAAGCAGCTTACATGCTATGGTCAGCACCATGTGTTCATGGGGGTCTTGGTATCTGTCTTCCAAAGCCTCTTTAAAAAAACTGAACTCTGTATGGCTCAGGTAGTCTAATGCCTGTCTGAGAACTTGCACTGGAGGTAGGCTTCTAATAAATAACTAATGACGAATCATTAGTTATTTGTCTTGTTCTCCAAGCTCTTTGCCCTGGAGCACTGCTGGTGCTCCAGGGCAGATGTTGAAATGACAGAAAAAGAGAAGGGTGGAAAGGTTTATGGCCATGTAGCAATTGTTCTTCTAGCAAATGTCTTAGAATCTACTCTGCAGTTCTTGTGAACTCTCCTTTTAGTTGTCTTTCAAGCTTGGTTAAAAGTGTAGTTCAAGGAGCTTGTGAGCAACAAGCTGAAAAGACTTGTCAGATGGATGTGGGCATTATTGTTCTTTATTCTGAACCTGTGCTGTTCTGTCCAGACTTTAGTTTAAAATGTATGTCACATGCACTGTTTTAGAAGCAGTTATGCAAACAGTAAAGCAATGTGGAACAGTATACTTTAATTTACCACACAGGGCCTCTGACATTTAGAGTCTTATGATTGTGTTGTAGTAGTAGCTGCATGTCTTGCTGATGAATCTGTTCTTGTGTTATGCAGAGGCTTCTGGGTATAAGTACATAGTGGAGGTGAAAAATAAGACAGACCAATGCAGTTTCCCCCTCCTGCCCTTGATGTAGAGCATAGAGAGGATGTATATGGTTTCAGCTTTTCTAGTTTTTTTTTTCTAAAAAACATCTACATGTGAATATCTGCAGTTCAGGAAACAGTGCTCAAAGATCAAAAAAAAACCCAACCACTTTATTGCATTTTAAGCTTTCAATTAAAATTTCTGAGTGCATAGATGTATAGTCTGTGCCTTTTGAATTCTTTTCTTTAGTATTCATACTGCTGGTTGCATTTCTAGTAGACTTAAGATCTAAGGACAGCAGAGGTCTTGTGAAGGGGAGGATAACCTGAAGGGGGACTCCGTGTTTCCAAAGAATGTGTAAAGCTTTTTTATAGCTCTAATTTTACTTTAATTACTGTTTGAAAACTTTGAGTAGAAACTTTTTGTACCTTAACACAAACTGCAGATGATGGAACAGAAAACCAGAATATTTTTAACTCTTAAATGGCATATGATCCCCGTATTTCAGCTGGGGTTTTATTGGTGATGCTCTCCTGGTGTTAATTGAATTTTTGGGATGGCATGTAGAGGCTGAAGTTGGCAAGATAAGACATGTTATGTTTTTCCTTCAGTGTGAGGCGAGTGGGGGAGGCATGAGCATAGGAGCTCACCTCTACTTACATATCAACAGGCAAAGAAGCTGGCCAAAGATGCCAATTCTTGGCCAGCAAGGGTGGGGGGGGACGGGACGACACACAGTTGGAAAGGAGTTACAGTACTGGCTATTGTTTCAGGTGATATGACTATATCCTTTTCTTGGATGACCCGAATCATCACCAACGGCGTATAAAGGTGGTGCTGTTGATTACTCTGTGCTTCTGCTGGAGTACTTGACTGTATCAACTCTTTACACTGGAAGAGGCAACTTTATTAAGGAAGTGTTGTGTATGTGTTTAGGCTTGATAAGTTTCAGGTTTGCTGGGCTACAGAGTGTGCATACAGAGGGATTTTGGAAAAAACCTGAAAGGCATTGTGCGTGCTTCATAAGCATCTAGTCTGCCTGCTAACCACTAACAAAAGAGTTGTGGATTCTGTACAGCTGCTTCTTTCTTCCTCTGATATCTCTTGTCCCTCAAGAGCCCAGCATGTAGAGAAAGCAGGCTTTCTAGCATGACTTGAATGACAAGCCGAAGTTGATTCACAGAGAGGCTTATGTCCTAGGTCACATGGTTCTCTTTAAATTAAAATGATGGTGGATCATGGAGTTATGCTCATCATAAGAAGAAATTGTCTTGGTTGTGTCTTGCAAAAATTAATCAGATTAATTACTGGGTTACTGGAAGCTTCTAGACTTCCCTGAGTAATTGCTTTTCTCTGGACAAAAAACTGTCCCTTTTTTTTTTCTCTTTTTGTGTTCTACAGGTCTTCTTGAGCTGTCCTTGGGAAAATTCAGAAATGTGCTACTTAACCAGACCAGTCCAGTGGAAGCTGTAATCAGGAACATTGCAAACAATGTGACTGTTGTTATTTTTCAAGTACATGCCCAGCAAAGCAATGTGGTGATATCCTTTGATAAGGTACGGTAAAAGTGTCACTTCTGTTCTTAAGTGCTACTTTTCTTTTAACAAAGGAGTTGGCCTTGGTACATGTAGGAATATAGAACTGAAGTTGTATAAATAATACTAATATAAAATAATACTGTCTTAATACCTGCATGACTCTTGGACAGTATTATTTTGGCTGCAGAAATCCTTTCTTTTATATCATAGCTGCTATTTTGGATGACAAATGCTAAAGGAATTTCAGAGCTGACTTGAAAATGTTTCAAGGCTTTTTGTTCTTGGTGGAAATTATGCTTTTGACATGTGACTGCTGACTACTACCCGTTAGCTTGTAAAATGAAAAACAAGGTACATAATATTCTGTAAGAGGTATTTGCTAGATACCTCATATGCTAAACATGATTGCTTTGGGATGTTTAGTTGTCTGCTGTCTGTGGCTTGGATCTAGCCACTACAGATAGGATGTCTTGTTACTCCAGCTTTTTTGTCCTCTATCTAATTCTCCTTTAGTGGCACATAGAAAAATTAGTCCATAGTTCCCCAATGAAGGCTGTTACTTTTAGCCAACAATAGAAGAATTCTTACTGCTATACACTAGCCTCAGTTTGTTCCATCATTACTGGGATGTAATCATCTAAAATACTGTTTATTTTTTTTATAGTGCTGTGAGGCTCTAGCTTTTGTTTGAGCAGAATGTAGACTAAGCTGAAGGTGGTAGACAGAGACCTGACAGCTGCCATCCAGTTTCCTGCCCTCCATCCGGTTTATCCAAATGAGAATATATTGAGTGCTGAGAAGTATCCTGGGAAACTCAGGAGATGGATAACCTGTAATACAAGTCACCCAGCTCAGTCATCTTTGTACTGGTGAAATAACCAGGATTACAAGGTTAAGGCATTACTGTTACACCTGTTCAGTCTTTGATTACCACTGACAGAATCTTCTGCTGCCAGTTCAGACCCTCATTGCCATTGACCTTACCAGGCCAAGGGCAGTGATGCATAAATATGGCTATACTGCTTTTAGGACTTGCCTGCCTCTAGAAATATGAAGCTAAGCCAGACCATAAAGTCTGTCAGGTCCAGAGTGCTTCCTTACAGTGTTGCCTCAGATGAGTATGGCCTTCTTGGGCAAAAGCACATATTCCATGCTGAAAAACAGATTTGACTGCAGGTCAATTATTTGTTCAGCTGTATGAGTGTGATACTGCCTCGTCTTTCTTCAAGACCCCTGGTTCTAGAAGGGTTGGTGATGGTGGGGATTGCATCAGTAGCTGAACTGGCCCCAGGCACTTGTCTGGAATGGCTAATGTCAAGCCAGCTGTCTCACACAGTCATCTTCATTCTGGTGGAGAGAGTGAATGGCTTCTGCACTTCCCAGAATGTACCATCCCTCACTTTTTGTGGGGGATATTCCAGTCCCTTTACACTTCTAGTAGTCAGTCCATTGCTGTGCAGCAGTAGACTTCAACTAGCTAGTTTTCTCTGCAACTTGCCTGTGATTATCAGCTCTTTAGTAGTATCAACTTATCACTTGGGTTTTTGAGCCCGAGCTATGCAGTGTGTGGTGTCAGAGGCCACTCCCTTTCTTCCATCTTCCTTTTATCAGGATTGAGTGCCTCAACTACGGTCACTGGCACTGAAATATGTGCCCTGTGGGTTTGTGGTAGGAATTTGATTCCTGTACAATAGGTCGAGTTGTGGTAGAAATCTTTTCAAGAAGAACTATTTGGTTATATCATTTGTTTCTGTCCAGAATCCATCTGTGAACAGCTCAGGAACTGGAGTAGACAAAGGACTGGTTTCCATCCTTCGACCTCAGCAGACTGTATGTACGTGGTACCTTCGATCTCTGGATGCTAGCCAGGTGCTCAGCACAGCTATCTCTATTCCCTATACGGAGAAAGGTATGTTCTTATTACTCTGTAAGGGATACCACCTCTGCTTATTGCAAGCTAACAGTGAAATGAACACCTTTCAAAGGTGATATTCTTATATGATGTAAACGTGTGATGGAGATGCCAGAAATTCTTTTGAAATGGTCTGAAAAAGTTTAGTATCACTCACTGCAGAATTGAGCTGTGTATAAGGATGGTACTGTATGGTCTTGTCATGACTTCAGCCTTAGAGTAGAAAACGGTTGTGTATTCATCAGGACCTAGCTTAGACTGCAGTGAAACCACTTTTGCTGTTGGCAGGACTAGAAGCTGACAGTCTTATGTGCTCAGCAAGCAGGCTATGTCAGCAAGTACTTCCATTGCTGAGGTCTTAGGGTTTTGTTTTTTTTTTTTATTTTTTCATGCATCTAAGGGAGAAGTAACAGCTACTACAGTTATCTTTTCTGTGTTCTAGATCCTATTCCTGGAGGCTGCAATCTAGAGTTTGACTTGGAAGTGGATCCAAATATTTACCTAGACTATACGCTGGTTGATACACACATCAAGTTTGCCCCTGCAAACTTGGGATATAACAGGTGTGTGAAAAACTGAATGCACTGAGCAAGACCTTATTCGGCCCAAGATCATAAAACAAGATTCTGCTGAAAAGGCTGACTATCCAGCTGCTGGCAGAAATCTTGTATGCTGCAACAAACTGAGAGGTAAATGAGGAAGAGGAGGAGGAGAGATAATACGTGAAAGAGATAGTTGAGAACTGCATCTTGTGGAAATGACTATGCAACTTCAGATATGCAAGCAGTCAGCAAATACTGGATCTTCCCATTCCTCATTATAACTTAATCTGTTTAAGGAGCAATTGTGTATTCTAGCCAGTTTCATTCTTTTACTGGTGCTGAAACCTGATAATGACCTAGAGTTTTGTCTAATATTGAGACTTCAAGTTATAAAGCGTTATTTTCTGAATGGTGCCTGGTGTCTCAGGTGATAGGCAGGGAGTGGGAAAGCTGTGTTCAGAGCTGTTTGTATCTTTAATATGCATGGAAAACCAAACAGTGATGTTGTGATCTTTGATTGTTGTCACCTCTTGGAATTCTTGTGCTGTTCCTTATGACAACTTGTAAGAAGCCTCTGTAAATGTAGAGGCAGGTACCAGCACAGATGCTACCTGCATCAGAGTGCTTCTGCATAACACTGCTGTAGTCTGTGCATGCAAGCATTTACAGTCTGGCATTGAATTAGCTGCTAGTGTGAACTTCTAAAGAGTGGAAGACATGCTACCAGCTCAGCCAGGTAACTTCTGCAAGCTAATGTTAAGATCTGGGGGCTTGTGATGGGCATGTAGCTGATCTCTTTAATTGCAGAGGAGCAAACCCACCATCCTGTGATTCAGGGACTGGTCAGAACTCCAGATGGCGGCTGCGCTATGATGTCTACCAGTACTTCTTACCAGAGAATGATCTTTCTGAGATGGTACTCATGAACCACATACGGAAGATGTCTGAGGTGCGAAGTATCAAAGCCAATGGCATTAAAGTAAGTCTGAAGCACTGGTGTTACAGGCATGTGGCAGAGGCCCACTTCATGTTTTCTTCTCCCCTGTGCTTCTCTACCTTGAGTAGTGACATAAGCAAGTTGCTGATGCTTCAGGCTTCTTGTATCTGGGACTTCTGGCTAGGAAGTATACAGCGAGTCTTGCATGCAGAATGGCAACCACTCTTGACATAGAGGTGGATAGTTAGCAGAGCCCCAAGTGTGGCAGAATTGAGACATCTTGTAATGGACTCTATTAGGTAGGCATTAATTGACTAGTCTGAGATGTTTCTATGTGTTACACCCTTTTCTCAATGAAACCAGCTTTTATGGGAGTGTCTTCTTGCTTGCTGTATACTGCTTTTGTCACAGTGCTCTTTCAATGATGTTAAAAGCCAGCTTGCTATAGCTATACTGCTACTGAGTGCCTGTAAATCCAGGAGTAGAGCCAATTCTGACAAAGATGGGTAATCTCCTGTGGTGCCTGATAGATGCTGACATCCTCAGATGTTGATGGTTGAGCAGGCAATGCAACGAAGAGAGCAGGGGTAGAGAATAGAGTGGAACTGGAATACAGGTAAGTGCCATTTGGAGTGGCATAAAGAGATCTGATATGTGAGAGCAAACACTTACTACATGTTTACCTGCTCTCCAGCAAAGAGACTGGAAGGGATGGAGCAGGGACTCATTGGCCATGACCTTCCTGGTTTTGCTAGTGAATAAAATGGCAACCTTGCCAGCTTCTGATGCCAGACCTATGTTAGTAGACTGGCAGGGAACCTGAGCTGTGCCCTCAAATAGGGAGGAGCAAAACATACGAGTGGGAGAGTCTTCTCCACCATCAGAAACTATAGTAATATGAGCCTTTAATGCCTCAATTTAATTCTGAGAGGGTTCAGAATAGGAGAACTCTTGCCTGGAGTTCTTGTGGATAGTTTTTCTTGAGCTGCTGAGTATTGCCTCAGCTGTATGAATGCATCAACATGCCATCAGTAACACTGACAAGCAGTTCATTGCAATTGAAAATGTTTTACTGTTCCAGATGCTTACACTGACAACTGATGACAAGACCAATATCTACTTTTCCTCACTTCCTGGACAAGGTGTGATCTACAACGTCATAGTATGGGATCCTCTTTGGAATACTTCTGCTGCATACATACCTGTGCATACATATGCCTGCAGCTTTGCTGACCTAGTGGATAGCTGCTCTTCTCTTAGTAAGTTGGGACTTGTATATCCTTGCCAACTCGTCTCAGGCTTATTGTGCTCCAAAATGCTGAATGGTCCTTTTGAGATGATTTTCTTTAAATGCGTGAAGAAGCATTTTGTCTTACACTGGATGTATTTTGTTACTTTATAATGGAGTTTACTTGTTGATTGAGAATAAATTCTAGGATGATGAAATAAGAGTAAGAAGAGCATTAGCAACTGAAGTTTTAACTTAATGGGGGCAATACTGTGGCTTGACAATATGTAACTTTCAGTTCTGTAGTGCCAGTCTAGCTTTTTCCATCTAAACTGGGTATGTAATGTTAAAGCGTTTGTAGGACTATAGATTCTGCATGTAAAGCTAAGCTAATAAAACATGAACTAGATTAGGGTCCAGTCTGATATTTATTTTCTGTTTAACTGTGCTAGTGCTATCAGGAATCAGTAACCTACAAATATTTTGAAAGGAGGTGATCAACTAAAATAAGCATAAAGATAATATCAGCAATAGTGGAATGACCACAAAGTCATGCTACTTTATACATGGTTATATAATGATAGAATTTGAGCAGAAAAAGAGTAAAGCTGCCATTCCCATTATGACTACAGTAAGGCCAAGTATAGTGGGTAGAATATGGTACATAAAGAAAGATGTGCTTTCATGTTTACTTTCTTATATACTGTAACACACAACTGTCGTATGACAACATGAGATTATCTAGGCTAAACCTCTCTTCTGTAATTTGGAGAACTAGGAAAATTTGGTTTATTTTTTCAAGTAGCTTAAGTAATAGTAAAAATTTTGATTAGGAGACAGGTGAGTTGTACTAGGATGATGATGGTCCTTTCTGTTGCATGGAAAATATATTAAAAGAAGATCATGTTGAAGGCTGCAGTGATAAAGACTAGAGCTGCTGCCTGGGTCACTACTCCTGTGGCACTGATTATTTTTTAAGGTGATTGGATGTACCTGTATTATTTTTAAAGCTGAGTAGATAATTTTCAGGTAAAACTATATCTGTGTCTTAACCAAATTAGAGCTACTTAACTAATTGTTACAGATATGTCAATCTTCTGAATAAGGAGGAAGGTTGCGGCTTAGTCTAGAACTACTTCAGTGTTCTGTTGGAGATACAGTCAAGATAACTGGTAGTTCAACCATTGCAAATCTGCTCACATGGTGTGTTTGAAGGACTGGCAGATACAAAGCTATCAGTTACAGCAAATTGACTATACTTTTGTCTCACTGTGGGGACTACCAGGTAGGATGATCTAGTAACCCTTTCTTTCTCCTTCTAGGTAAACTCTCTACCAAAGTATTCTTTACAATTTTTGCTGTTCTTGGTCTTTTCACTTGCTTTTTTGGACACAGATTCTGGAAAACAGGTACTGAATCCTTGTTTTTTCCTCTTTTCATAACTCTGACTGGAATTTCATAACTGATTTTGCTGTAACTTAGAATGGTGATGTTATTAATAAGATTCTTTTGATAGTTATTGTATGTCAATTAGGTCCACTGCTTGGCTTTTATAGGACTGATCTTTTAAGCACAGATGAGCAAGAAGTTCCTATTATGCAGGGAACAGAAATGTGGAACTAGGGTGAATGCTGGGCAACATAGATATAAATATATAATTTTTGACTGAAGAGCTTGAGGACACTGCTTTCCAGATCAAAGTGTGGTCTGGCTGTCAGTGTCTGGGAAGCACAAAAGGAACTGATATGTTCCTTCCCTGTTGTAACTTCAAGATATTTGAAGATGTACTGAAGTGAGTTTGGTATGAAGTGTTATGACAGTGTACTAAGTCTTTTTCCTTCTTCTCTAGACTTATTCTTCATGGGCTTCATATTCACAGCCTTCTTCTTCTTTGTATTCATCACACGAGTAACTGGCCTTGGTTATGATGGTGAGTAGATGTTTTAGGTTACCCGATGCCCTTCCAAAAGTAGTATTATGAATCTCTTAAGTAAAATCTCAGTTGTGCTTGTTGTTGGCTAGCCTTAGGAAGGATAGGAGGGTGGTATCTGAGTACTTGAACTGAGCTAGGATTACCAAAATAGCTGAATATGCAACAGAGTAACTTTTGCTTCCAACAGCAGAATTAATTAATGTAGCTGCAACTATAAAAGACAAATTTCAATATCTAGCCAAGGAAGATCCAGATTTTTAGAAACCCTAGAAATTTGCAACATATTTCCTTTCTACTTTATTTTTTTTAATGGGTGGACCTCAGTTTCTGATCAAATACAGATTTCATCTGTAAAACAAGTAGAAGGTCTGTACCCTGCTTGATAGATCAGCAACAATTAGTTCTTTTTGTCTGTGTCCTGCCTCATAGTTACCTTTTTGATGTTAGCAGTTGCAACCTTAACTGCCCTGGGTATTGAAGGTACTAATAATGTACATAGTAGCAAGCCTTTTATTCCAGCCCTTTACTGCTCTTCCAGTAGTCCATTCTCAATTGCAGACTGGAGTCTTAAGTGGAATATGCATGAGGTAAATACTGATACTCTTGGCTGTGTCCAGAAAGTTTTCATTAGGTAACAATCAAAAATGTAAGTAAAGCTGCTGGATACAGTATTGCAATAACAAGTTTTCAGAGTTTTGAAATTTCCCTTTTTGTTTTTCAGTGCGACTTATTTTGACAGCAGTAGCTGGAATTATTGGAGGGCTCCTCTTGGTTGTGAGCTGGTGGAGATTTGGCTCGATCATACTCTGCATGTTTGTTATTGGACTTGTGCTGGGATTTCTCTTTTCATCAACAGTCTTCTTTACCCCACTAGGTATGCACTGAAATACTCTGCTGCAAAGTGCTGGCTATGGAGTGATGTATTCCTGCTGTATTACAAGGACATTGCAAGGCTCTAAAATGAATGCTGCTCTGGTTTATCTTAGTATGATGTTTAACTTTCCCTTTTCAGTGTTGAAAGGAATAGTGGTATACCTGAAGCCTTTGTTCAGGTATGCTGTAATTGAAACTACTTAGGGAATCTGCACTAGTGAGAAAAGGAAACTGCTTATTCTGTGGAGAACTTGCTGAGGCCCTTTCTACATAAGCTGGATGCCATCTCAGCAGTCAGTGCAACCAGCTCTGCTCAAGGCATGCATTTGCTGTCTGTCTATTTCCTATCCAGAACAAGTCACATTAGAAAATCTGCAGTCTCAACTTAAAGGCTTCAGATGTAAAGGCAATATGGATTGAGGAACTCATAGTTGGAAAGGACCTTAAGATCATCTAGTTCCAGCCCCCCTGCCATAAGCAGGGACACCCCACACTAAACCATGCCTCCCAAGGCTTCGTCAAACCTGGCCTTGAACACTGCCAAAGATGGAGCACTCACAACTTCCTTGGGCAACCCATTCCAGTGCCTCACCACCCTAACAGGAAAGAATTTCTTCCTTAT
>JBCJKH010030613.1:0-22356 GCA_039877255.1 Loriculus beryllinus | reverse complement strand
CCTTGGGTGGCATGGTTTAGTGTGGGGTGTCTCTGCATATGGCAGGGGGGTTGGAACTAGATGATCTTAAGGTCCTTTGCAACCCTAACGATTCTATGATTCTATCAGAACAGGCCTTTTGTTAAATAAACAGTCCAGAAAACTCTGTCTTCACAAAAACCAAACTGGCTTCCAGGCAATGGACCCCAGGATGGCCAAGCTGGCACTGGGAGCCTGGGCTGCTTCTTAGATCTCTCTTTTTCTTTCCCAACACAACAGACCTCTGGAGCAGTTATTGAGGCATGAAAGCTAGTCATTGTATTTACAGTAATAGAATCACTGTAAACCTACTCTTAAATATTTCCACATATTATATGTTGCTTCTTGTAAAATTATCCCCAAAGGCAAGTATTATGGATATAAAAATTCTAGGGGAAAAACAGCTGGTGCTTTAAAGTTTATCTGAAAGCTATGTTTGTTTTCTCCTAGGCAAAACCAGAGCCATATGAAATTGTAAATGATTCCCGAGACACCCTGAACTGTTTTTTGTAAAACTTAGATTAGTGCACTAAAAAAAGTGTAGGAAATAAAATGAAAGCAGCAAAACTAAAAATTACATTTTACTTTTCTAATGAAGTTATTAATCCAAAATGTCCTACAACCAACAATTAAGCACGCGATTTACAATGTTAGCTACTCCATTTGTCTTTGGGGTATTCTTCTACTCTACAGTGATAAAAATGATCACTGCACACCTGCCGCATACAAGGCATAAGCTTAACAAGACCTGGGAAGGTGGTGTGGAATGTAAGTCATTAGTTTACAGAAAGCCCCTAGAAGGCAAAACTAAATTAAAAGGAGGAGCTCTTAATTACAGAGTGGATCAAAGTGTTGCAAAATACATGGGATTCAGAGGCATGGAAAGGGGATGTTTCCTGGAGAAAGCCAATGTCACAGCAAAGGGGGATTATCAGCCCAAGAGGAAAAAACCACCAACTCCTTTTGTTTCATTCCCTTTCACAAAGTATGGTTTATTTCTGGCTTGCTCAGGAGCTTAACTTGCAAACATTCCTTTTGAACTGATACCAGAAGCTTTAGTAGCACAATATGTACTTGTAAAGTCTACAACCACTAATGGATTAGTAATTTCTTTTCTCATTCCTTATTCCAAGTATGTGTTTAATTTATGCATGTCATTGAAATCTGTGTATTAATGTCATGAAAAATGAGTTCTGTAAGGAATCTCTGTGGAATGAAAGCTTTGGATGAGTTTTCAAGAGTGGCTGGAGAAGAGAAAAGGGGGGGAGGAGCTTTAAGCAGTCTCATTCCTACTAGAGAATGCATGAAGACTGGAGGACAGAAGATCCGGTCCACAAAGAGCCGAAGAGTCATACGATATCTACACTGATTTCCTTCCCTTTATATTTGTACCTTTTCTTGCTTATTGCATTGTAAATTCTTCAGCGCTGAGGCTCTTTCTTGCAAGTTTTAGGGGTTTTTTTGCATAGGACATTGCAAGTTAGGTCATCGCTTCTAATATGGAAAATAATGACAGCAATTATGATGAACATTCTTTTTTCTATAGGACCTTTTAGGGCTTTGCCTGGTAGTCCAAATACTAAGTGTTAGTTATGTGTCCCTGCTTATGGCAGGGGGGTTGGAACTGGATGATCTTAAGGTCCTTTCCAACCCTAGCTATTCTATGATTCTATGAAAAGGCTCTCTCCACAAAAACAGAAAGAAAGAGGGAAAGAAAAAAGGGAGGAGGGGAAAAAAGAGGAGAAAAAGATAAGGAAAAAATGGAGTGAAACAGTAACAAAGGAAATAAGGTGGAGAAGGTAAACCCGGGGTTTGTGGAGGCGAAGCCTGGCCCTATCCCTTCGCCGCTCCCGCAGCACGTTCCCCACCTCCGCGCCGCCCCGCGCCCCGCCGCCGGCGCCGGGTAATGAGCCGCGCCGTGGTTGGCGGAGGGCTGGCGGCGGGCGGCTGCTATTGGCTGCCAGCAGGCGGCTCCCCGCTGCGATTGGCTGCGGGCTGGCTCCTCTCCGCCCCGATTGGCCGCGCCCGCTTGCCCCGTATTTTCAGCAGCGGCGGCGGTGGCTGTAGGGTTCCGGTGGGCGCCGGTGCGGGGATGCAAGGTGCGTGCAGCGGCGGCCGTATCTGTTGATTTATCGCTTGGGTTTAATGGTTACTTAATGGTGTTCATGGGTTTATCGCCCTTCTCCCTCCTGTTCCCGGCTGCGCCACCGCGGTGCGGCCGGTGCCGGGGAACGCCACGTCCTGCGGGCAGCGCAGCCCCGGAGCTTTGGTGCTGGAGGTGTTTGAGTCCCTACGCTGCTGCGCCGGACTCGCCGTTCCAAAGGAGTTTGCCCCGGTAACGCCGCCGGGACGGGCTTAAAATGCGGGCTGAGGTGCGGATGGAGTCGGCGGTTTTACCGGTAACCGCGCCGGGCGCCGGTTGAGCGAACTTCGCGAAGGGAGAGGCCGCGCTGCGGGAGCCTGGGGTCTGAAAATCGGGTGTAAATAGCGGAAAGTACGTGCGAATCGGCTGGGGAGGTCGTTACATCCCTGCTGGAAACACTGGGCTCTCCCCATGAGTTATTCCTGGGGCTCTGCTAAATATTAAGTTTCTGTTTTGCCCTGCAATGGGAAATTGATGCTGTTGTGATTGTTACCTGAACACGTTTGGTTTGATTTCAGCTTAAAATCATGAATATGAAGTTAAGCACGCTTCATTTTTATCCTGCTTTGGAATTCCTTGGCACAGTTTAGGGGGCAGATTTGGGTCCGTGTTATTTTGTAACAGATCTAATCTCATCCCTTTTCCGTTAGTCAACTGTATTGTTTCACCTCATACCAAAACCCCCATTCCTCTTCCTAAGTTCTCAGTTTCTAGTGGATTTCATGGCAAAAGTTATTTCGGATTGAGGTACATTTTAAGACAGAAAAATCTGATTTCACAACTTTCTCTGTGACATTTCCTCAGAGGAGCACTGCAGTTACGAGTGGGTTACACT
The DNA here is from genome assembly GCA_039877255.1 of Loriculus beryllinus. Classification (NCBI taxonomy): domain Eukaryota; kingdom Metazoa; phylum Chordata; class Aves; order Psittaciformes; family Psittacidae; genus Loriculus; species Loriculus beryllinus. The sequence continues at coordinate 19,360 of JBCJKH010030613.1, read as the reverse complement.
CTTCTTGTGCCATCTAGAAAATTCAATGCACTGGATAGCATCCCCAGCTGGATGGAGATAGTGTTGAAACTGTTGTATTTCAAGCTAGCACGTTGTCAACGTATCACAATAATTTCTGTGATAGAAGTGGCATTTTAGATACAAATATGTGATTTGAGCAGGTTAAAAATCAGTGCCTATTGAATGTTTCTATTGAATAAAATTGTCACTGAACCTTTAAAGTACTGTATTAGAAATCTGGGGGAAGTCAGTGGTGCTGTTAGTACGATGCTGTTAACTCTTTGCTGCGTTTTGCAGAGAAAGAAGGATGCCTGTGGGTCCAGGTCTGTCGTTAGGTCTAAAAACTGGGTATTTTTGTTGCTAACCCGAAGCCTTAGGAAGCAGTAGAGGTTTGTCTGGGGAATGATGGAAGAATTTCAGTGTAGCTTTACCTGCTAGGAGCAGCCCTGGTGTGAGAAGCAGAGGATGCGTGCTGCTGTGGGTTTACATGTCCTCACCTCTCACCCATGGGTGCAAAAGCAGCTTGAGTGCCCACGGGGACCATGCCAGCATGATCCCTGTTGTAAAAATCAGGCTGAGTGGGAATGGTACCTGTTGCACCGCCAGTGATTTGTCAGCTCCTAGGAGAAACCTGCAGGTGTATGATCATCTACCGAAATCACTTAGATCCCCTAAAATGATAGATGTCTAAGGAGTTTAAATTGAATTTAACAATGCATTACATTCAAATGGTAGTGGATGCTTGAGTATATGAGAAATATAGATAGCTGGACATAAAGGTTTTTTTATTGTAAAATGAATATTATTTATACAAGCTATATGTGCTTTTAAAATGATGCCGGGTCCAGTTCCGTAACTACTGCTTAAAACCCTCCATGTATTCCTTTTATTGTATTCGGATATCTGCCATGCATTATTTCCTTCTTGCATATAAACTTCTTCAGAGTATCTTGAGAAAACAGGCGAAAGAATGTCTGTGCTTAGTTGATATCGACCGGGAGTTCTTTAGCCTAAATAACAAACTGATTTCTAAGAGCGTGTACACAAGCTGCAGCCAGGCTGGCAGGCGTTGCCTGCTTGTGGTGGTAACACAAGTATGAAAGATGACGTGAGTACTGCAGGGCTGGATTACCCCTCCACGCCTCCTGCTTGTGTCTCACCCAGGCAGGTGAGAGCGAGCAGATGGAATCTTTTCCTTCCTTTTGGCACAGCACCGGCTTGCTTCTCTGGTACCACCGGACCCATGGAGCTGGAGAAAACACCCTTGTTTAATACTCTTGCACTTAAATTAGTAAATGTTATTAATAAGTGTCCATAATTGCCTAAAGGAGATGTATGTTGTAAAAGACGGTATTTCCATATATAAAGAAATAACAGCCTTAATGAGTACTTTTGTAAATAACCAAGTATTAAAATAAATATAATAAAATCAGGCTGGAAAAAGTAAAACTCAGGATTTTTTGTAGTTTCTTTTCCTAAGTGTATGAGCTGGGTGACAATTTAGACTCCAGGCTACGCAAGCAGAGTCATGTGGATACCGTGAATCTGTGAAACACAGGTTACTGAAGGATCAGCATCAGTAAATGCATAAATCACAGATCTATTAGAAAGCAGTCTCTTACTCACCTATGTGTCTGACTCAAAGGATCAGGGTTTTAGCAGGTCTCATTTAGTTGTTTTCTTGCTGATTTTTGTTTTATTCCATTATCATGAATTTGTTGGATGGAGAGAAAATGTTTCCTTAGTGAAGTATGAGGGATTATTGACTCTAAGGCTGTAGTTTCTCTCTGATTGTAACATGACTTGTAGTAGCACTTTTCCCTGATAGCAGTAATGTTTGTTTTGAAAGTATCATTTTCATAGTTAAACACATGCAGCGTTAGATTGGAAAAGTTCTAATGACAATTGCATGGCGTGTTTGTTTTGAAATGGTTTTGTTGAATGATAGCAGGGAAAGTAATTTGTAGTTTTCTAAAGATCTGTGATTCCTATATCTGTTATTTAATAGAGCTGTAATGTTATCAGTGAGCGCTGCCAGTTCAGTATAAAGTGCAATGTGTAACATTTTCTGGTGGTAGAGTTGCTCTAAGTGGAGAAATAATTTAAGCAGTGCGAGGGTTTTTATAGCCCTCTTGTCACAATTAACTGTGTTTATGAAATATGAATTTACACAACATCTGCCTTTTGGGGCTGGCATTCCCATTGGAGCCCGCTCGCTTCGCAAACCAGCACTGTTGTGTCTAAAACAGCATGGCAAGGCAAGACAGGCTGAGCCTGTGAGGTATTTGGGCAACCAGAGCAGGGAAATTACTTACTTGATATATATTGTTGGGAAGCTTGTGCAGGAAATGCAGGTGGTTTTAAGTCTGAAACGTCCTTTCAGTTTCATTCTAGGAGGGAGACTTACTTAGGCACTGCAAGGTCTTTTGGCCTGTAACTGGTTCATCCCCTTTTCACTCCCTGTGATCTCTGCTTGTCCCCCTGCTTGTACCCCTAATTTCTGTACTAGGGCATAAGCAAAAAGGGTAGCACATGTGGCATGCCAGTGGAGTGGGATTTGGAGTCTGGCACACACTACTGCAGTTCATCATCAAAGCGATGGGTTGTCTCCTGGAGACCCTCCTCCTCTGTGTGCCTGTAAATGGTCAACCCCTTGACGGAGACAGAAGGGAAAAACTGGGATTTTATATGGTTGCACCTACCTAATTTGTCTCGTCATGGTCCATTGTGTCTGTTACTGCTTTATTTTCCTCCAGCTTCTCACCTCTCCTGGCAAAGCTCTAACATGGTCGTTAATGTCCAACTGGTAAAATTTTTGTAAGCATCACAGTAAAGGCAAGATTACAGGAAGACAAAGTAGTTTGAAAGATACCAGTGTTCCTCCTCGGTATGGGGTAGCTTGTGGGAAAGATACGGAGGTGCTTTAGGAAAGATGCAGTTTCCCATTATGGGCTACCTTGGAGCACAGGTAGCGTTTTGTCCCAGTGAAGAATGGGCACAATGGTGAGAGGCAGTGAAAACCCTTAAAAACAGTTGTGTCCCACCTCTCCCACTTTTCATACATCACCGCTCTTGACTAGTAAATGTTTCAGGTCTGGCACTGTCCCTCAGGGCAGAAGCTGTGTAATGTGTAAGGTTTCAACCTAGCTGGCACGTCAGGATATGCAATATTCAGTACATGGAAATTGCTCTGAGACGTTCACAGTAAGTGCTGTTGGCACAACATCCTGCAGATTTTGAGGCACGATACAAGTACTCAGACTAGAGGTTGTGCGGCTTGGGAAGCCTGGTGTGACGGTTCACTTGGGCTGTGGAAGCGATCTGAGTGCTCACTGCTATTTTTGCCATCATTATTCATGGCAAAATAATTGAGGCTGTTCATGCAAGCAAGCTGTGTTGTCGTGAAGAATAGCAGCAGACCTTGCTGTGTGTTACCTTCACATCTGAATTTTAGAAGATGAAGTAAAAATAACCTCAAGTGTTACACTGAAGTGAAACCATCCAGCAAAACCTCCTTGTTCTTGTACAGATATTTAGTCCAGCCTCTGCTGCTGCCTCCTTAGGCTTTACTGATAATTGTTCTCTTCCTGGTATTTACAAATTATTATGGTTGCTAAGTCAGAGTGAAAAATGATGTGCAACAGGTAATTGTTATAGTGGAGATCAATCATATTATCTCAGTGCTGGTTTAATCTGATGAAGGAAGGAGTCCAAACTGGGTAATTACCTCTTTGGGTTATCCTATAAAATAGGAATAACCATCATCATAAAAGGTGCTTTAAGACTTACTACATATTTCTGAAGCACTTAAGAATTGTGATTTAAAAAATAATTGCCTAGTAAATTGTCTACTTAATAAAATGGAAAAAATAAAAGATCTAGAGTATATTAGCCTTCATAATCACTTAAATAGATGCATGTAGTTTATTTACCTGCTCAGTGACAACTAACAACCATTGGAAGCAAATAATTCTGGAGGAGAACTGTATTTGCAAAATGAAATTATTTAAATCAAGGTTTCCAGTTCACCAGTTTAAATTACTTTTACGTTTATGATTTAGGCTTTGATTTAAATCGTACTTTGTACTGTTAATGTTCAAAATATATCATCAACACTGAAGCTGTGAACACAAAAGACGTTCTTGGCAAGACTTGCAGAATGTAATGTCAGTATATTACTGTGGAATACTAAAAATTTAGAAAACAAACCCTTTTTTCTCAGCATTTGCAGTGTTTCATATCTGAGGGAAGAAAACAAAACAAGCTGCAAAAGATTGGATTTCAGTCAACAGAGTTAACGGGTGGCTCTTGCAGGGCCTTAATACAGGAGGGAGAGGGCAGGGTAGGGGTACCGCAAGCACGTGGCTTTGTGATCATATTGGAGGAATACTTACAAAGATTTTTCTTGAATAAATGGCGTATTTTCATCAAGTAGAAAAGGGCTGGTGTTATTTGCCATTGCTTTTGTTGATTTGGAGTAATACCAAGAAAGAAACTTATTCTGCGTTACCAGCAGGAACAGTGCGGAGTCGGAAGGACTTCTGCAGCTTTTTATTCATGTATTGTTCTGCCTAGCAATTAGATAAACAAATATTTTTAGCTTGTCTTTGCATTTGACAGATTGGCTTTTGTTTTTCTCTCTGTTTGGGGAAAAAAAAAAAGCCCAAACAACCACCAAGAAGCTGAGATTGTTTTCAGTCAGTAGGGAAGTTTAGACCAAAGTTCCTGGAATTTATGACTCTTATTCTTATGTTACCACAGCTAGGAATATGAAGGGCAAGGTGTATTCCTTGGGTGAAAATTGTGTGTAAATGCTCAAACCAGCCCTCCTTCTGAGCAGTTTTACATTGATGCCAGTGCTGTGTGGTCCCTGGGATGTAGGAGCTGTAGGGGATGCTTAGGGAAGCGCGTTGCAAACATGGTGTACTTAATTCTTCTGCTTGATCCCTGTTGGGTGGTGAAAGGGAATGGACTGCTTGATCTTTCCATGGGACCCATATATGCTCAAGGATTTCCCAGAATTGAATGCTTGTGAAATTAGGAGCACAGGAATATCTCTGGGCAGGGATTTACTAACCCTTCATTTGCCTTCAGGAAAGGTTGCAAACAGGGATCTAATCTGCACGTGTTAGGAAATTGCTTTAAATAATTTCAGCTCCAAATAATGATGCTTTAAATTGTGATTTGCGTTTTTATCTTTAAGGACTAAATACCAGATTACATATGTAGGTACTCTAACTAGTTACATAAGAACTAACACACGTAAGAACTACATGAGAACTAAATCGCTGTTAAAACTAAACAAAAAGAGAGAAAAACAGTCTAATACTCTACCACTGTTTGTGTATGGATACCTGAGTTAAGTTTCTAATATTTCATACTACTGTAATGTTTCTGAACTGTTGAATTGCTGTTTGAGTGATCCATATTTTAACTGTAGCTTTGTGCCTTCCCATTTCCATTCTTACACAGAATATCTTTAAATAGAACCTCTGAGTTGTTGCTGTGATATATATTGGTATGCACTTAAGAAACCAAGATCAATAATCCATCTATTGATGGGGATAGGAAGTATTAAGTTAATATTATTAAGTATTATTTATTAAAAATAAAATACAGTGAAAATCCCATTATTTGCTGAATTGTGCAGAAACGGCGTTTGGCTCATTTTGTACCCTCTTCAGTGGCCAGAATGTCAGTGGAGGCTTTGTTTAAATGTTGTTTCTCTGTTTCCCCCCCTCTCACCCACACGTACACCTGTTCCATCGAGTCTTTTGGGTTTATTTAGTTGGGCTTTATGGCTTCCTCCCCCCTCCTTCATTCAGTTAACTGCTTGTTGTCAGCAGTTCTGGCACATCCCCTTGTTTTCTGTAGGCTGCCCGTGGAAAAAAGGCTCGTTTCCAATGGCAAAGAGTTAATTTGGTTTGGAGTTAGATTAACTGTTGCAGTAGCTCATGATAAACATCTGTTGCAGTACTCCCAGATGAGAACATTGCTTTCAAGAGTATTTACTGCACATTTTGAACCCATGCACTTTGCTCAGGGTTTAATTTTTTTCCCTTCCAATTACTAAGTTCTTTCGAAAGGACATAAATCCAAAGAGTCAATCCTGGAGACTGCGTTTATTTTACGTTACAGAGAAGGAAATGTGATTACTGAGTTGCTGTTCATGTGCTTGAGCCCCCAAATAGTTTTGAGTGGAGCACAAAAGCGTGTGCATCCTTTAATGAAAACCAACTGCGGACGCTGGCTCCTGGGAGTGCTGCCATGTGTGTCAGTACCCTGCCTGCAAGCAGCCGGTGGAGCCTTCGGATGTCTGGCTTCTGGAGTGGCCTCCTGCTCTGTGTTGGGCAAGATAGGACTGGTGTTGTGGAGCAAAGTTAGACTTGGGCCTGGAACTGAAGGCTGGGTGTGTGGTTGGAAGAGTTTAGCCAATTGGACTTGGGACTTTGCCATTGAGGAAACCTTCTCCTATTTCCTGGAAATATATTTTTATATATTACTATGGTTATTATTAGTTTTTAACTTTTTTCAAGTTTTTAAATTCGAGGTTCAGGTTAGCTATAAGGAAGAAGTTCTTTACTGTGAGGGTGATGAGGCATTTGAACAGGTTGGCAAGAGAAGTGGTAACTGATCCATCCCCGGTGCAGTGTACAAGCCCAGGTTGGATGGAGCTTTGTGTGGCATGATCTAGTGTGAGGTGTCCCTGCGCATGTCACGGGGATTGGAACTGGATGATCTTAAGGTCCTTTCCAACCCAAGCCATACTATGATTCTATCACAGATTTAGTGGATCAAATAATGATAGTTTCTCCTGTTTGCTGTTCCAGAAGTTACTTCTTGCTGTAGCTGAAAATCAAGAACAGGCAAACAAAGCAAGCTTTGGTAGCTTTTCCCAAAACATCAACAACCTTCTCCCCTGACCTAAACCACAAAACCTGACTGTTCTTAGTGTCTCTTGGAAAATAATGTTGGAAAACAACATGAAATATCTTAAATGGTGCCTGTTTCCTGACTGTTTTTGTTCCTTATGGTAGTAAGGATGATGCTAATAAGAAGGAACTCATGTTCAAAGCACTTTAACCTATATTTCTCAGCAGGTGAAAAGTATTTTGTGCTTTATTTCTTATGCTCGATGTTTCCTACCACTGTCAGAGAAAATACCTGAATGCTTTACATATGTGCTGATTGTCACCAGAATTAACTCTTTTTAGACAGTAATCTAATGAATATAGGTAGTGAAATGGAAGACTTCCATATAACAAAGCTGCTTGTAGTTAAAATGCAAGAGTCTGTAACTTTAATTTTTGCTGTTTTTCTTAGGTCTGGCAGAAGCACTTGTTTTAGCAATAAATCTGTAAGAACAGCTGCACCAAATTCAGATCAAGCATGTCTAATTCAATATCCTGTCTCTGATGGCTATCAGCAGCAGGTATCCAGGGAAGGAGACAAGAACAGTGATAAAGTGGTAAAAACTAAGGTGGGAGTTCTTAGTTTGCCAGTTTTGTGATAGTACCAGGATTTTCAGAATTTGCTTCCTAATCGTAATGCTAAAGTGATGGATGTGCAGTACATAACAGGCTCAGCATTGAGAGTGACAGGAGAATGAAAGAGAAAAAATCCCTATGAAAAGTGATAGTATGTGAAAGAGAGAAATAATGGGCTAGACTGGGAAAGGGGGGAAAATGTGGGCTAAAATTACTGCATAGTATAAAGAAATGGCAGAAAATGTTGGTTTGTTACTCAAGAGGTGAGGGCCTCCTGCACTGGAGCTTGCTGAGACCTTGCTCTGATGGGTTTTCAGCCTTCACTGTGTCTCATCATTTAAGTGTATCATTTAGGTGTGGGGAAGAGTAGGACATAACCAGGACATGAAGGAACAGTTGGCCTCAGCCTGATTCAAGGCATCTAAGTTGTCAGAGGGCAAACAAATAAAGTGTGAGAGGAGAAACGCATGGCAAAGGGGAACAGGAGTGATGGGAGCGTCAAAGAAACCTGTAGAAGCTCTGGATTATTCTCTGACTATAAATACCTACCTATTCAACTTAATGAAAAAGATTGTCTGTGTAGGAAATATCTTGTGCAGTTTGCACTGAATCCCTTGTATCATTGCTGTACTTTTCCCAGGCTCCAAGACACCCAGGTTTTATTTTTAGTGCTACCCTGGGTTCTGTTTTATGGCAAACCTGCTCCAGCTTGCTGCAGTCATTATTGCTAAGGCCATCTAAATAGCAACTCCAAAATACTGAAAGAAATGTAAATAGTAATAAATTATTTTGTCTTTGTGTGGCTTAAAAGGTGCATCTAGGACGAACTTGTTCTTTCGTCAGGTTTTTAATGCTATAGAGCAAAAACATGATGAGCTTTACATTATTGGCATACAGCTGTAATGGTACTGTACTTTAAATAACAGACACGAAGGCGTTATGACTAGGATATTGTTGCTTTAGCATTCACTTAAAAGTAGATTTTTAGGGAGCTTTTACAAAGGTGTGTGGAAAACTGTTATTGACTGTACAGTGAATTCAAGAATAATATCAATGAGGAGGTGGCACAGCGATCTGCTCACCAAAGTCATACTTGCAGTCATACTGAAAGTTAGTATCAAACTTGACAAATTTGGGCTTTATTGTATATATCAGAATGAAGAGAAGATGCTGCATTTGAGTACTAAAGGGTAAAAACCATCTTTAATTTAAACACAGTAAATTTTATGAGCAATGGGGTTTGGTACAACCAGAAAAAAAGGGGTGCTTATGGTGACCCTATAGAAAGGATGGTTTCATCTGTAGGTGAAGACCAAGTGAAGGAAATTTTTCAGTTTGTAGACAGGATGGGTACACGATTAAAAAATACAGACTGGGCATTAATAAGTTGGTATTTTGATATATATATATATATATTTAAATAAGCAAGAGCAGGTTAGTGTGAGGTGTCCCTGCTTATGGCAGGGGGGTTAGAACTGGATGATCTTAAGGTCCTTTCCAAATCAAACTATTCTATGATTCTAGAGGTTGGATGGGGCTTGGAGCAATGTGATCCTGTCTATGGCAGGGGACTGGAAATGGATGAGCTTTAAGATACCTTCCAACCTAAAGCAGTCTGGGATTCTATGATATTATGAATTAATACTATCGATAGTATAGTGTATTTATAATATTAGAACAAAATCTCATGCAGTTAAGGGGGAACAATTCAGAAACAGCTTCACAATGTAAGAACTAGAGTGTCTAAGAAACTCCATGCGTTTCAGGATGGAGCTTCATTTACCTTTTTAAGAGGATTATAGGAAATTGATCCTTTCTGAGTTCCCCACAAGGTTTTTCCCAGCCTGGCATTCTCAAATCCAAGGAGTCTGGGATGTGGGGCTGGTTGTCTCAAGTATGTGCTGTGGAAGGTGCTTTGATTTACATCTCATTGTTACTGTGGCAGCAGTGGGCAGGAGGAGTGCAGGAGTGAGTTGTGCTCTCTCCCTCTGTCGAAGCAGTTTAGGTTTTCCACTGACTATCTATGCTCCTGAATAACCTGAGTCTTTGTGCACTATTAGTAAACAAAATGATAGTAAATAAATTGAAATGCAACTTCCACAGTTTCCACAGTGGAAAATAGCAGCTCTAGAGAGGTGTATATAAAATAAAGTACAATAAACTGGCATGTACTTCTTAGGGTTACTATGTAGCTTTGTATTGAAAGTTTGTAAAACTAAGGTGTCAGCGTTTTACCTTTCTCTCCCCTCATTGACACAATGTTTCTTCTGATCTTTTAAAGGAATCATACAATCGCCTTAGAATAAACGAACATGCCCAAGCTTTAGCCTGGGTGCGTTCTTAAACCACACAGAGGGATTTTTTTAATGGATGGTTTTGTGTTTTCTCTTCTGATCCAAAATCCTTTCTAAACTTCCCAATGGTTTCAGTGACATGGGAAGGTAATGTATGTGCTGTGCCTCGGCAGTATGGATTTAACATAAAAGAGAATTAACCCTTGAATTTCAACCTTCACATTAGAAATTTTACTTTTCCTATATCATATGGAGTCACAGAATGGTTTGTGTTGGAGGGGACCTTAAAGCTCATCCAGTTCCAGCCCTCTGTCACGAGCAGGGACACCTTCCCCTTGGAGCAGGTTGCTCCAAGCCCCATCCAGCCAGGGCTTGAGCACTGCCAGGGATGGAGTTCAGGGATACCCTCATAGATTGACTTGACTTTCAAAAGAAGATTCCTTGGAATCAGAGAGGAATCTGACAGCACATTTGCACATCAGGAACTTTTTACACTCAGGCTTTATTGCCTTCTGTAATTTTGTTGTGGTTCCCTTAGTAAACAGAAATAGTCCCACGCTTCTCTGTCTTAAATGCCTCTTGTACTGCATTGTTAATGGGCCTGTTGGTATTGTTAAAGTATTAACAGAAGAATAATAATTGCTGTGTTCTAATCGTATTGAGTCTAAAAAAGCATTCTCATAGAATATTAATGAGAGCCTTTTTACATGTATGAATTATTGTTCTTAGGACAGAAAATTAAACTACAAAGAAAAGAAAGTACCATTCTGGAGGAACATAATAATAAAAATCAATAAGGCTTCGATTTAGTTTCTAACTCCATTGCTCCTCCTCTCCTCACCCCATTTATGCTTCCTGTATGTATCTCAGAAACCCTCTTTGGGCACGACAGAGGGGCTGGGAGCCGAGTGGCAGTTTTAACAATGAATGTTCTTTTTCTGTTTATCTCAGCCTTAAATTACTTTAACCTTATTTAGTCTTAAAAACTGTGACTATCGAGCTAATATTTTATGCAGCATTGAGAGGAACTGGAAGTGCTTTTCATTGCTATGCAAAATGCAGCTGGGGAATGGTGCAGAATTAACAACACGGGGCTGTGCTGTTGGGAACGCGAGCAGTGGTTTATTTTCATTTCTGTCATTAAATATCTTATTACCAGCTATTTGTGTTTTCTTTCCTCTCTCCCGCAGTGCTGAAAAAGGGTGATTACTACATGGTAGGAATTGTGCAACTGCTGGAAACTACCTTAAATAAGTGACCTTCGGGTGACCTCTGCAACCGCTGGTGTTTTTTTAGGGCTAAGTTAGTACCTCTGCAATCCTCTTTCTTCCATCACATCTTATTCCATGTTGATACCGAGTTGCTGCCTTGCGAGTGAGATCCAAATATAGGAATATTAAGACAAGCGGTCTCTTGTAAATATAAAGGCATCAGTGCATAGTAAAGCTGCAGAAGTGGATCCTGGGACTGGCTTGAGCATTAAAACTTTGCAGTGTATGAAGTGTACTATAATTTCCCCGACTGTTTTTGGTAGCAGTTATTTCTAAATAGGCAAATGAGCCGTCATTGCAGTACTTGGCTTTTTGCAGACCCATTGATCTGAATGAGAAACACGGAGCAAGCTTTGGTTTGCGAGGTTTCAGATGAGCTTCAGTTCATAGTCTAAAACGTGTAATTTCTTTTCGTGTCTCATATAGCAGCTCCTTGTCATCCTTTACTCTCTCCCGTCTGACATCAGTTTCTCTCTTGTCCACTGAAACTTGAAAAACTGCAGCTTTATACTTTATATTATTCTTCTACCCCGGAGCTGTTTTTAGTGTCTTTATTGCAAGTAGACAGATGGTGATATTTGGTTTCCTGTCAGTTTTAATGAATATAGATAGGAGTGATAAGAACATTTGCTTCGTTTAGCAAACTTCCTTTTCTGGCTTTTAATTAATGAAGTGCTCACTGGTGTGCCGCTGCTTTTGTACAGTTCAGTCTTTTATACAATTCAACTTGTGTCGGATAATAAAATAGAGGATGCAAATAACTTCTTCTCTCGGTATTCCTTAAAGTTTGCTTACACAGATACTGCAGACGCCAGAAGTGCAATGTGCTTGTATGAGCTGTCACAACAGCACTTGGTGTTTTGGTGATACTTCCTTTTTATGAAAAGAACACAAAGGAAGTGGCCTGTGTTTGGTGTTCACCTTGGGTGAGGTTCAGCTCAGCTTTGGAGCAAGTTGCTTCTAATGCAAACTGCTTAAATAGGTTAAGGTCTACAGCAAAAAAAAATTGATGAAATAGAAAAGAATTCCTTGGCTTATCAAGCTGCTTTTTTCTTTTGCTGCATTTTGTCCTGCTTTGGAGAGAACTGAAGCATTAATCCTGATATTGATTTTCTTTGCAAATAGTTTGATTTCTGTGTTAGCTTAGCGCAGACATCATTTTAGATTCTTGTAAACTGATTTAGAGTCTCTTGTTCTTAAGATCTTTCTCCAATGTTTAACACTAAAATTTTTCCCCTTTCTTTTTTGTGTATATTGTGGTTTTAATACCAATTCAGTAGCGGTGCATTTAACCCAAATAAGTAACTTCTGCCTTGCCGCAGCAGTTTGCGTTCTTTAATGGTAAAAGTAACCACATCTGTGTGCATAAAAATATTTGAGTGGGTAAAGCCTGAATACTGCCTGTAGGTATAAAATCTCTTCTTTAGCTTTGCAGCTGTAATAGGTTAAAAACCTCAATGGAAAGGAATGATTTGAGGTGAAGGACGAGAGGGTGATCATTGGGAAGATGATTTTCTTTAAGCATCTGATTACAGCTCATTCTGAAGAAGCTGATTTTAAACTTTCTTGTGGCTTTGTACCCCTGTTTTTCTAGTTAGAAAATGCACTTGGTTTTGTACTTCTTTTCAGAACTTTGTTTTGCTGTAACCTTATAAGGATAGGATTTGGTTCCCTGATGGCAAATCTGTGCAGGGAAAAAAAGTGGATTTATTTTAGCAAGCTGTTTTAAAATACTCCAACAAGCCTGACAGGAGGCAGAAATAGTTATTTTATATTATTTCTTTCTGAAAATGTCACTAAGTGCAAGCCTTGTTCCTCTGGAAAACTTTTATCTCAGTGAAAGATGCCTTGAATTTCCATGAGTTAAAAACAAAGAAGAAATGTTTTCACTGATGCATTTGGTTGGCGAAGGCAAATAATCGGGTGCTTTTGCTGGGTTTATTGCATGAACGGTATTATCCCTGCAAACAAACAGTGGCTGAGGTTTGGAGCGTGTCCTTCATTCCTGAATGTCACCAGTGAGGAAACAAAATCACAAAAGGCTACCCCAGACACAGCTTATGTTTAAATAAATAGTCACTTTCTGTAGTGGTGCTCAGTGCTGGTAGGTTGACGGTTCTCATTCCCGTGTTGCTGTGTGCAAGGGTGATGAGGAAGGACTTGCTGGCCATTTTAGAGAGAAATGAGCATCTCTGTTGGCAGCTGTAGCACGGTGCCTTCTGCTTGGGTACCTGGAAAATTGTCTGTGTGCTGCAGGGACAAACCCTGTGTTTCAGCTCACGGGCATGTTTGGGTACCCTGTCTGTGTTAAGAAGGTCTCTTGAGTGGCATGGTTTAGTGTGATGTGGCCCTGCTTATGGCAGGGGGGTTGGAACTGGATGATCTTAAGGTCCTTTCCAACCCTAACTATTGTGTGATTCTTCTGGAGCAGAAGTTAACCTTGTGCCAGGATAGCAGTGCTGAATGCAGGGGCAGTTTGTCCCTCATTATTGTCCTTGCAAAAATCAGTGTAAACAGAAAGTGCATTGTGGAGCCTTAGAGTTTTTAGACGAGACCATTTTAACGTTGTTGGTTACAGTATTCGAGTTGTGCTTTTATTTCCTGCTGTTTTCTTGCCATCCTTCAGGAGACAGCACTGCGCATCTTCCCTTTTACAATAAAAGGGTGTTTTCTGATGTAAACTGGTCTGCGCTGCCGTATTTGACATAGGTATTTGTGAATTTCATATGAAATCCATGCTTGAATGAATGTGAAAAATAAGCAGATTTGATTCAGACTGAATAAAGCCTCTTCCCTCTCAAAGGAGACCATAGTCTCTGGAGTTTATTTTGCTTAGCATTTGCTTTTTATTCTCCAGATGTAGTTGCATGTTGCTCATTTTTCAATATTTGCCAAAATCTCCAGCAGTTGTTACTCTGTTGTATCTCCTTCAGTCATGAACCAGAAGGAAAAAGAAAGTCATCTCTGGAAAAGAAAACCCACAGGGCTTCATTCCCTTCCCACGCCCCATCATTTTCTCTCCACAGTGTTGAAGATGTGAAGCAGTTTAGATCAGCGTTCTCCATCGTTCCTTTTTCCTAACCTGATTCCTCTTCTTGCAGAGAGAATGAAAAAGGAAGATGCAGAAGAGAAGTTGAAGAAGGAAGGAAAGAAAGAGGAAAAAGTAGTGGAGAAAATCAGAACAGAGTTGGCTTTTCTAAGAGGAGTTATCCAGGAAGCAAAATGTGCGGCTTCCCTCCTCTTTTTCTTTTTTTTCTCTGTTTTTAGCCCATCCCAGATACTGCTATTTGGAGATAAGTGGGTCAGGCAAAAGGGCATAATTAATAGTGATTTCACAGTTGCTGTGGGTATGGGAGAGTGCAGCAGGAAGGGTGGATTCAAGGAAATGTTGGCAGCCTCTCAACGGGAAGCTCCTAGCTGAGCCACGGGTTGCCGTGCCCATCTTCTGCCACAAGACTTTGGGCTGTGCCAACCAGGTGGGAGCTGGATTAAAGTGGAAATAGAGCAGATGGTGAAGTGCAGCACATCTAGACTTACTGAATTTACTATGGGACAGTATGTATTTGTGGGAGCAGCTGGGGGAAGGATGGATCAACCCGCTGAGCAGCATCACAGGGAAATAACTAGTAAAGTCCCCTGATCAGAAACATTAGAAAATGGGGCATAATTTTTATATGTCAAAGATCCTGAGCTTACTAGCGAGGAATATTTCTTCTGGCCCACATGTGCCTCCCGTTTTTATTGCCCTCAAGTGCTTTGTTTCCTCTGGTTGGTGATCACGTATCATCAACGAGGCATATGTGGAATACCCCTTGCTTTGTACAAGGCCAGCAATCTGTGCATTTCTGCTGAGGCCTGAACTCAAGTTTAACATCTGAAAATAAGGAGAAGGGGATAATACACCCAGGTGCAGTTTGAGGATGCTGCTGCAGAGGAACTGCTTCCCCAGAAGTGAGCTATAAACCCTATAGTGACATTGCTGTCATAGAGGATGGAAGCACACTCTACTTAGTTGTTTGAATCAGCTTTCTGTGAAGTTTAACTTGTATTTGCTTTTGTTAGCTTTTTCCTGGTGGATCAAGGTTACTATGATCAACTGTACTGCACTGTGATTAGGGGACAGTGCTGTGGCTTTTGATGCTCCTGGAGCCCCATCAGTTCATTCTGAGACCTGGCACTCTATCTTCTTCTAAGCAAGTGAAGCCTCTTGGCTTCCAACAGCCTCTGTGCCTGGATTACATATCCCCAGCATCACCTGCTTGTGTTGCCACCAGTGCCTTTTTGGTTCTTTTTCAGCTCGAGAACATACTGCAAGAAAAGCTTTTATCTTGTTGAAAAGGAAACGCTTGAACAGGAGCTTTTTACATCCCTATGACTCATTCAACTCAACCTTGGAAATCTGGAGCAGCATGTCCTGGTTGCTGCAGTACAGCCTCATAAAGATTTACTTCATCCAGCTGGGACCTTTCAGGGCTTTGTGAAGACCACTGAACCGCATCCCTTGCTGGAGATGGGTTATTTGCAGGTGTGGATGATGTCCTTGCATAAGAAAGGCAGTGTATGGGGTGACCCTTCCCTAATATGGAGGAGGAACATGGCACCTTGGGAAGATGATTTTTTTCTTGCCTCCAGGAACATTGTAGATTCATGCTTTTGATCTGTAAATCTGCTTGTGGTTACTAACGTATTGCAAAGTAGGTGGCTGCATACATCTCTTGCTGTTGAATGCAGAGGATCAGGTAGAAGAGTCTGAGGGCTTGGGCTGTTTTCTTTAGATCAAGTCTGTTTTCCAGATTTTAGGACGTTCTTCATCCTGCCATTTCTCCATGTGGGTCTAACAATGTTATTGCATCTTTGTCCTTCTCATGGAAAATAAAAAGATGATTCTTTCTGTGGCTTTACTCATGATATGTTATGATTAAATAACTTCAGATCTTTACTCTCATAATTTGGAATACTTTGGGATTATTGTCTACCTCAACTTCTGGAAGGATTTTGAAGGTAAAAACCTCATTTCTGTAGAGGCAGCAGCTCAGTCATCAGCAGGTCTGTTCCAAGAACAAGAGTGTGCATGCCCACACAGGGGCATGTTTGATTGTCTGATAGGCATCAGTAACTGGTATTTTCCTGTACAAAAGACCTTCTTGCTTAATACTGGAGGCCTATATAATCCATTCTTTGAAAAACAACATCTGAAAACAGCTTTATTATCAAAGACAAACTTTGGAACATTTTGATTTTTCTAAATTATGGTATGAGGACAAAGGAGATGAATTGGAGCTTTGCAGTTTCTCCCTGCTTTATACAAAACATTTGTGCATCTGCATTTTTTTTTCCATATGTTGAAAGTGCCATATGGAGAGGTCACTCTGTGTTTCAGCTTGCAGATGAAATAGGCTGGGAGTAGGAAATCACTCTAAAGCAAATGATTTTTTCAGCAAAAAAACCATCCCAGAAGTGCGTTTATCACTTGGTGGACATTTATGCTGTTGACTAATAATAATGAGTTGTGGTATTGTAACAAAGAGACATTGGAGTGGGACTTTTTGTGAAGGGAAAAAAGATTACATACTTCGGAATAATGGTGCCTATAAAAGCCTGAAAGCTTGAAGGCAAATAGAGCAAGCTGGTAAATGGTGCTGTGTGGTTTTAGTAGACAGAAAATGTTGGTGAGCAACTGTAATTACATCTTTTCCGTGCAGTGGGGAAAAAAGGGCTGAGTTGTGCCTGTGTTGATAAAGCCAGTTAAATTTCAGGGGCTTAAAGAGAGAGAGAAATGAAAAGAATAAGGGAAGAAACCAGCCAAGGAATTGTATTTGACAAAGGCTTGATGGAGGAACCTGATTGGAATAAAGGCCTTTGGGAAAAGATAAGGTAGATGACTTCAAGGTCATAAGAATGAATTGTGTTACTCATCAGTTTTCTTTCTTTACTTTGCAAAGTAGAAGCTGCACAACTTGCATGTAGCCAAAAATTTCCAGGAAGAGCAGGAGACAGATTTCTGATGATGCTCTGCTGTGGCCTGATGGCATTATCTGCTGAGAGGCATAATTGGAGACCAATGAAGTCTCAGGGGAGGTATAGAGAGCGAAGTGATGGTTCTGCTGTAATCCTATTGAATACGTATTCTGTACCTCTGCAAAATTCACTGTTAGTTTCATCTTGAGGAGTTTGAACTGTCAGCATAAAGGTGATGGAGTTTGCTCACAGCAAGGAACAGGATGGGCAGAGAAAAAGCAGGATGTCGACATCTGAACCTCAATGGGTGCTGGAGGAAAAGGAGTTGTTTCTGGAAAGGGAGGGATATCAGAAATAAAATAGAAATGGGAAGGGGTGGCCTTGGGAAGGTCAAAGCTGAAAGAAACCAGAAGAGGTTAATGATGTGAAAGGACACAAGAAATTGGAGGAGGAGGAGGCTATGGCAGATGTTTCAGATGAGGAGTTCTGCACTAACCACCATTTGCCAAGAAAAGGTGGCAGAAACTGGAATATAGGGCTGGAAATCAAAGTCTGTTCTTCCTTAAAAAGATTTCTCCTGGTTATTTCCTCCCCCCCATCTTGCGCAGGCTGAAAATAGACTTTTATGTAACAATAAAAGAGACGAAGTTTATTTCTTCAAAGAGATGTTTAATGCTAACACGTCAGGACGCTGTTTTCATTTTGTTTCTGTTCCATTCCTCCAACCAAGAGAAGTCACATGAAATTTATCATTAAATCAGAGTGACAAAAAGGTTTTCTCAGCAATTCCACGCTGTATTTTATCTCCTGCTCTCCAGCCGTCACAATATGTTGTTCCCATTACAAGCCCATGCTTCTGGAAACCGTGTCACTTCTTTTCATCACAGGATTTTCAAATTGAGTATATCTGCTCCCTGTAATTTCAAAGCAGAGAAAGAGACTTCTTAGGGCATGTTCTAGCCTTTCTATTTCAGTAACAAAGATCTGCAACTTGGTGGTAGAAGGCAAATGACTCATTTTGTCAGGAAAATGCCACTTTTCTAAGTGGTTGTCAGGGCACGTCTAAAGCAAATATGTAAAGATTAAAAGCAGTTGTCTTATGTAAATGTTCAGCAGGACTATGGGAAGCAGATATTGGATCAACGGTCAAGAAACTTCTGGTGGGTTGCAATAAATATCTTGTCCCATATCTTTACAAAGTGGCCTGGGCTTGTAAACTGTGGGGCTGGTTGGGAGGAAATCTCTGAATATCAGTGATTTTGATGGGGATTTAGCTACCAATAAATGAAGTTTTGTCTGGGTTTCCATGGCTTAAAGAAGCATTGTGCAACTGCAGTGCAACTTTCTTCAAGCAAACCAGGTTGGAGTGAGAGGGAATATTACCTTTGCTATGAGGGTGATGGGGCACTGGCACAGGGTGCCCAGAGAAGCTGTGGCTGCCCCATC
Organism: Loriculus beryllinus; assembly: GCA_039877255.1. Classification (NCBI taxonomy): domain Eukaryota; kingdom Metazoa; phylum Chordata; class Aves; order Psittaciformes; family Psittacidae; genus Loriculus; species Loriculus beryllinus. The sequence continues at coordinate 904 of JBCJKH010030613.1, read as the reverse complement.
CCTGGTAGTATTCGAGGCCAGGTTGGACGGGGCTTGGAGCAGCCTGATCTAATGGAAGGTGTCCCTGCCTATGGCAGGGGGTCAGAGCTGGGTGAGCTTTAAGGACCCTTCCAACTCAGACCGTTCTAGGATTCCATGATTAAAATCCTAGTGATTTGAGGAGCTGTGGAAATGCCTTGGAAAGTCGCTGCAGTTCATCAGCAATATTATTGTGGTAAATAAAATATGGGGGTTGCTTTATACTTTCCTCACGAGTCGGGAAAACCCTTACAAGAGGCAGGGGAATAGTAACTGTGTTTTAAATCTTAACCATTGTTCCCTTTTAATTTGATTCTGTGCCTTTCTAATTAAAAATTAGGTCTATATAAATCTGTATTATATAAACATTTTATATATGTAAATTAGGTCAAGATAACAAATGCTCTTGGAATCGTGCAGTCTTCATGCCAGGATATGTTCATTGATAAGCTGTAGATAAATAATTTTTGCAAAGATGTATTAGAAATATTTTCATGAGCCTTTTCACCCCAGTTTTGGTGCTTTTCCAGAAAGGCGTCATTGCTTCTTTCATTCATCATTTAGTGTGATTATCTGTTGTTGTCAAAAAGGGTTCTGACAGAAGGTTGTCCTGCTATGAATGGCTTTTTGGCTGGTGGCGGTAGGAGTTTCCTGCTGCTGGTCCATCAGGCTGCAGGAGGGGACCAAGGCACTGAATTCCCATCTGCTTACAGTAGAAAGAACCTGATGGGAGTCTTTGAATCGAGGTCATTGAGCACTTTCTTGGATTATAGAATCATAGAATAGTCAGGGTTGGAAAGGCCCTTAAGATCATCCAGTTCCAACCCCCTTGCCATAAGCAAGGACACCTCACACTAAACCATGTCACCCAAGGCTTCGTCCAACC
>JBCJKH010030611.1:10589-25090 GCA_039877255.1 Loriculus beryllinus | reverse complement strand
TTTCAGTCATATGGTGTCTTCCCACTGCTCACTACTTGTAGCTGATTGAGACCATCTATTAAGATTCCACTCTGTAGACTACATACATAAAATCTTCAGTTCACACAACACGGTTTCCTGTCTTGTCTGCCTTTCTGTTCATTTCTTTAATGAGACATTAATGCCCCTTGGCTAAAGTATGCAGTATACAACAAGCTTTTAAGTGTTTTATACACCTTCAGAATACTGCATACTCATTTGGTCTCTCTAAAAAAGCAATGTTGCTCTGTTTAACTCCCTTAAAATAGCAAACCCTTCTAAGTAAAGACTTGCAACCTCTGAATTGCTATCCTGACAAAGAGTCCTGATTTCATCTAAAATTCTGCTTTCAGTGCAAATGCAGATCTTCACTTCCATTTAGCACTTTTTAACCAGTTAGTCCATTCATCTTTGCTCGGAAAACAAACAATCAAAATCAGAAAAGGCTTTTTGGCTGTTGCAACTGATGAGTTAAGGGAAACTGTTATACCATTTTGTGAATATTCAAGTTATCAACTTGCCCTACAACTAAACAGGGACCAAACAAAACAACCGTATGTTGCAAAATGGAACCTTATAAAGCATGGCTTCTGATCGATATACAGTGGACAAGGGGACACTGTCACCCTAGTTTTATATCCAGCAACTGCCTAAGGCATAAAAACAGGGTCACAACCCTGCCTTAAATATTTTCTAAAACAAAGAAAAGCTAATAGTAGATGATGAGAAAATACGTCCCACACTATGTCTTGCATTGGTGTTTAATGTACTTATCTGCACACAGAAAATCCAGTGCAAGGTTCTGCTTCACATCTTATATAGCCAGTTTTGACTCCACTTCAACTGCAAGATCACAAATCAAATGTTAATGTTACAAACTTTAAACTACTTTGTGGTAGGGGCTTTGACCAAAATACACTCAGAGTTCAAGAATGTATTTCATGGAACCTCAGGCTTCAGTCTAAACAACAGTGCAAGACATGAGGAGCTAAATGAGCCCTCTAGACATGACTGACAGCAGAAACACAAGAACCTACAGGCTAAGGTGGCAGCTGAGCAACAGCATCTAACTGAATGATTCTGAAAAAATACATCTAGGGATTTGGCTGTTTCAACCCATCTCAATGAGATAGTAAATCATTTAATAATGCATGATTTCACTGATATAAAGAATCCTTTCAGAAGACGCTATGCTGGAAGCTGTCTTCTTGTGCACCCCAGAACTACCCTTCAGGCCAAACCCACAACAATAAGTGGGGAAACAGTCGCTCAAAACCACTCTCCAAGCAGAAATGATATTGTAGTATAGCCTGCCAGCGTTAGCTCCTAAATTCTCTTACCTTCCTATTTCTACCAATCTATAAAATTGAAGTAGTAATTCTGCCAGAGTCTGAGGAAAGATTAATGCATATGACACTATGCAAGTGGGAGACAAATAACTTTAAAGACATTTCTTTTACCCGTAGATACGTGGGCATCTTCCTGCACACTCCTAGCTTTTCCTTTCACTAACAAAAATATGAAGTTGCAGTATTTTTCAATAAGGATGATTGTTTCAGTCATATCAGTTACTGTTTTAATAGCAACTCAAAGTTATAGCTCTTCTAAAACATCACTTGCCTTTTTATTTTTCCCCCTAAAGAAGCCCATCTTGGTCACATAACAAAGTCTGAGCAGAAGATAATGACATGTTTCTAAAGATTTGTGTCTCATGCCTGATTGATATTTTTAACTGCATTTTAATGAAGCAAGGCAAGGTTTATACAGAGTGGCAATACCTTTTTCTATCAACTGATACTACTGACAGAGCAGCATAGTTTGGAGCACACAAGCCTTTTTCAGAATTCACAGTTCTAAAAGAATATCAGTTCACCCCTTATTAGACAGTAGACACGAAAAGCATGCCTTCCTAGGGATTATATCCTCTGACTTCTAATACATCACAAACTGTATAGAAACATTTTAGGTTATTATTAATAATTTCCCTTTGAGAATTCTGTGTCAAAGCACAAGGCTGAGTTGACACTGCAAAGCTCCGGTTCTCTGGAACATAAAAAGATATTTTTCTTTGCTTGGCTATTTTTCTTTACCCCCATGAAATTTGAAGGTAATCATTGTCTTCTAGCTCCTCACCCTGTCAAACAATTCAGTCAAAATTCTGGTTACCTTAGGACTTCAGGTCAAAGAAAATACCATAAAGCCCCCAGACAGGAAGAAGTACTCAAGACAGGATTTATTACCACTATATATAAATCAAAAGTCTCATTGCTTGTAACACTTCCAAGTCAGTTGTGGAATTAGAATCTGTACCTAAGAACATAAAATTTCACATCTCAAGTTACAACTCAGGTATTACAAGTATGCAAAAAAAATGTACAGTGTAATGCAGTTCGGTTTTAATATTGGCAGAAAACAGCCACTAAAAATCAGTGATAAGCTTTGGAACACTTTAATTGTATGCAGAGTTCAGTCTGACTCTGTACTGTTAAATTGGCATGCATGAGGGTTTTGGGTTGGTTCAGAGTTGGGCTTTTTCTCCTGGCTGAGTAAGGACTATAGGACTTAGTTCTTTGCCACCTAAAGTGGCATTTTGAAAAACGATGTTAGCTTGGTTTGCAGCCTCAGCTGACAAAGGGAAAATGCCAAGATGGATTGCTAACATTTCTGCATGAGCTCAGGACAAGATGATGCAATATGCTGAAACAATCCGAACAACAGGAAGTGGCACAGGAGCAAACAAACAGCTAAAGCAGCCCAGGTAGTCCATGAGTAATTAACTGCCTGCTCTGATAAAACTGGGGCACCCTTTCAGTGCCAGGTAGTTATTTACTTTAGAAACAAAATCCAAAACTCAATACTCTTGAACAGAACCCTTAATACTTAATACTCTTGAACAGAACCTTCATTACTGCAGTCTATGAGGACAGATATGTCTGCAAGGCACAATGCAAGATGCATGAGGAAGATACAGCATGATCATTCCAAGAAAAAAGTACCTGAAAGGTTACAATGTGATTTCCAGAACAACCAAGCAACTAATTGACAGCAGCAAATAGGTAGATTTCTCCTAAGAATATCTTGTTTAGGGAAATAAGCTGAAAAGGAATTGGTTTCCTTTCATCATCATGTTGTAGATTTAACTGTCAGCAGTAGAGATTGGGCTAAACGTAACAACCTTCGCCAGATCACACAAACAAGGAGAATGGTCTTGAAAAAAACAAAGGGTATCAACCAGGGATGAAAAAATTAAGTAAGACAAAAGTAACAATGAACCTGAGTTGATATTTAGGGTTGAAAGAAAACAGTTCTGGCACAGAACAAATATGTACATCCAGAAGACACAATAAGCTACGTTTACAGAGAACTCTGACTGGCTGAAAGTTAAAAGCAATGTCAAACATCATTGCTTATCCCATACCCACTTTTAGTGGTCAGATTAGGTGCACTTTCCCCTAATAATTGTGAGTGAAAAAACTTTCTCAATTTTTTTCAAACAGGACTGGAAATCTCAGAACTAAGTCACAATAAATCCTTCCTAAAAATGTTCCAAAATAGAGTTTTGTTCTTACATGCAATGGAACTTGTATCGTCTGTGTTTGCCCAGCGCTTTTAACTAACCTTCAGTGAACACAGGACCTACCCTTGCCTCACTTGTTTCATGCAAATTAAACAACTCAGACTTCAATTTGCTGTTGCACCTTAAACAAAATTGAAACAAATAAAAAGAAAACAAAGTGAGGCATTATTAACTATGTGAAATACAAGCTGCAGCTCTTGGATTTGTACTTTAATACAAATTGCTGTAGTACAATTATAGTAAGCATTCTGTCACAGATAGGAATTTATGTATCTCTTAATGTGTTGAACAGGACTGTATGTTCCTCCAGTGGTCTAACAGAAAAACATGAAAATTCTAAATTATGGATAAAGACTATCATTATTTAGGATGTGTATTCAGGCTTCTAACTCTTCCACAATCTTACATCTTACACAATCCCAAAGCAAGACCCTGAAAACGTAAATAGCTTTTTTTCCTGTCATCACAGGAAAGAAGGTAATCAAGAAAGCAAGCAAGCCGATACACAAAAAGGGATGAGTGGCAAATAGCCTTCTGGCCTTTCATATGCGTTTCAGGACTGCAGACACTACATGCAATTTTTTAATGCCACATTTAGAGCTGGCAATGGCAAGTTAAAGAAATTAGGCCTCCTCTCCACATCAGACATCAGCTGGATTGAAACAGATCAGTAGACAGGAACCTCATGTCCTCAAGAAAATGTTTCAATTGAACAAACTGGTAAATGAGTACAGACTGACACAGCTCTGCTAACTGATGAACTAAAAGCTCAGACAGTTTGAGGCCTGGTATGTTTTGTATCTGTATGACTGCAGTACATCACTATTGCTACCAGCCAACTCTAAATCAATACGACTATGGAGCTGTGCTCTGCAGCACACTTCCTTCATCATTAAGATGGTGGGTTTCACTAGATAGGTTTCTCAGTTTCCTTGCTCAGAAAGTATTCCCACATCCACAAGTTTCAGACACAGTCTCTAACAACATATTGATCCCTTACCTAGCGAACTTAAAAGCTCTAAGAGACCTATGGTTGCATCTCTGCCATGCCCCCTTCTGGTTTTCTTTTAATGCCTAGCCACCAGATGCCTTTGATTCTTCACTACTCACATCATCCTTATTTCCACTGCCTTAATACATCTGTATGAAACGTTAATCAGAGTTGACTTCCCACCACCACCTCTTATCACTACACTGTCCCATAGGGTCAAGGGTCTCACAAGTTTCCTAGTGCTGTTCCTTTCCTGTCCACTTCAGTCTTTAGAAGTGAATGAAAGCACTGTAAAGCCACTTTGTTAACTGAAAACACAGTCCTTTTACAACTGCTGTGGGCTGCCTTGTCCCATCATCTCTCAAGCATTTTCAGAATACAGCTTTCTAAAGCAAGTACTGCTTGAGTGTTGTGTGTCTGACTGATCAAGCTGTTTCAGGTTTTGCTTCATCAGTACTGGAGTACTCAGAAGACTCAGTAGCCTAAGACTGTTTCTTTTTTTTTTTCAATCCCTTAATCTACCTGGTTCTAGATTAACAACTCAGCTGAGCCTCTGGTATCTGACTAATGATTTGCAGTGCTTTGCTCCGCTCCTCCTGAGAGCCCAGGGCTGAAGAAGAAGGCCGAGATGAGAGAATTGTAATGGTAAATGGAAGGAACTGAGGCTTAAAAACAGAATAGCATCAGCTGTCAGTGACACAGTGGATGCACATTATTTATCTTCATCATCTACAAACTTGCAGAGCCCATCTGCTGGAAATGTAGCAGTGGTCTCAAGTCACAGACTGGATCCAGATCCAAACTTGCCAGTACAATTTGTCTACACAGAAGACTTCAGCCTTTAGACTGTGTTTTAAAAAGATAAAGAGTGTTTCTGAAGTCGCTTCCTTCCATAAAGCACATCCACATCAATCAAAATAAAGCAATCCATCTCATGGTCTGAATGCAACTTGAAACATACTGCTCAGGACATGAATCACAAATATAGCTCCACAGCTTCACTTCTAACACCATCAAAAACATTTGTTTTCCATTGGGTGTAGTTTTAAAGAGCTAGTAATGACTGGACTCCCTGTTCTTATTATCAGGTTTATAGAACTAAATCTAAATCTGTACATGACCCGGAAGAATGTATTTAAACTCAGCGAAACTCAGAAAGCCTTTCTTGCCAGAAAAAAGAGGATCTGACACAGGGTGTATACATTGTGATTTTACAAAAAATGAACTGTAAGGCTACCTGAGGTCCAACTCCTTGGGAAGCACAGTGTGCCTCTTATTACAATGCAACTTCACCTGCCAAAGAAACAGGCTCATAACCAGGTCAATGATCAGAACTGAAAAATGTCAGAAGCACAAAGGGTGATCCTCTCTGGTAAAGGAGATAAGGGGAATATCTGCATGAAGAATCTTCAGTAATTTATTTAAACATAATAGCAAACCTTTCTGAATATCATTTCTTCATAGTTGATAAGCAAAACCTGCAGAAAGTCTTTACAAAAAGCTGCCAGCATTCTACAATGTTCTTGAAAGCTAACTACTGAAGTATTTCTTCCATCACATACTCCTCTTCCCACTCTGTAGATTTTTGTTCCATTCATATGCTGTGTTCATTTACATGAGAACACAATGGAATGTGCATTAAGATCAGCAGAACTATAGCTGTCTTATGAAGGAAGTTTGTTAGTGAATTTATACCTGACAAGAATGATGGCTTTTTCCATTTAATTATTTCCATGAATCCACCAAAAGCATATAGCATTTATAGTTAGTGGTATTTAGGAGCCAAAGAAGTCAACAGCTTTAGCTAATAATAAGAGTCATTCATCAACATACAAGCAGGCATGCTCACCAACAGGTGAAGGAAAAGCTACATGACAAGAAAATCATCATGGTTTGCTGTTATGAGGCAGATGAAGATAGTTTTGTTGGCATCAGGTGAAAGTCTACTTAGGAGCAGGCTGTATGTCACTTCTTCATGGGATTTGTTAAGCATTTTGTCAGATGGTATTGTGCTGTAGCAGTATCCCAGGCTGATCCATTTTGAATTTCCAAATGCAAGTCACAGATGTAATAAAGAAGAGACAATATTCTACCACAGGTCCTAATGAAATGTGGCACATTAATATCTGAACTATGAAATTATGTAATCCCAGTAGATTTACATTTCCAACTCAAGGATTCTGAGAAGGACGAGAGACAATCACTTCTGCGAAATATCTGTTTACACATCACTTGTTGTTAGGTTTCTCTTCATGTAATTGTGTAGGAGCAAGCTCTTTCTTGAAAAATAAGCATGCATGAATAATTGTGTACATTTGTCCAAGAAATATCAACCTTTTTGCTTTATGAATCAGGCCAATGAATAGATAGAGAGATAAAAAGATTGATTGATAGACAGCCAGACAGCTTGCTTGCTATGCAGAGCCCAAATAACTGTTAGATCTGACAAAAAGCCCCGGAAGAGAATATGAATAATTCATGCTTTGTGTTGTTCTTAAAATGATCAGTGGTGGTGGGAAATAAATTCAATTTCATTTTCTTGAGAATTAAGTTCAAATACCTCTGACTAAAAAATCTCCACATTTTAAGCTGAATGTATCTGCAGTCTTATTTGAGATAGATTCTGCCTTCAAGCTGTCAACTGCCTCACTTCATATCAGGTTTATTCCAATGTATGGCACACAATCGTGACAAAAAGTGATTAATTTCCATTTGAGATTGTAGGTACAATAAAGATGAATGATATTATCATGCATTGGGAAGAAACTTTTCAGTGAGAATGATGAGGCACTCGCACAGATTGCCCAGAGAAGTTGTGGCTGCCTCATCCCTGTCAGTGTTCAAGGCCAGGCTGGATGGTGCTTTGAGCAACCTAACCTAGTGGAAGGTGTCCCTGCCCATTGCAGGGGTGTTGGAACTACATGATCTTGAAGACCTCTTCCAACCCAAACCATTCTATGTTTTTATGATTCCATAAATAAGCTTAGTTTTTTGTCTCTCTGTCCCAAATGCTCCCACAAGCCAGCACTCTTGAAGCACTGCACGGGATAGGATCTCAGTTTTCAGCACTTTGCAGATGAAAGCAAGGATGCACCAGAAAGAGCAAACAGCACTTTCACATCTTTTCAGTTTGAGCAATGCAGTCTTCCTGGACCTTCCCACATCTAAGCAGTACAATTTCTTCTGTCATGAGGCCAAACTGAGTGTATTTCTGAAGCAGCGGAAGAAAAATCAAAGTGGTGTCACTTGTTGAAGCAAGGACTTGGGTGAAGGGACCAGTGCAGCAGCAGCAGGTTGGATTCACGCTGGCAGAATGTGAACAATGTGCACTTGGGACAAGAACTATAGAAACAAATTTCTATAATGTGTGTGTGTGGAGGGGTGTCTGCGTGATGCTCCTCTGAGCCACTGGAGGGGTGGGGATTGATTCAGTTAAGCACAGTCAGGGCTAATGATTTATGAAATACAGTTATTTTGGGGCTGGCCAGCTTGGGGCACAGATAGGGAGAACTTGCAGTAGAAAAATAATTGAGCCATAATTTGTAGAGGCCCAGACCTCCCTGGGAACTTTCCATAAATTCACTGATGTTGCATGTAGGTTGAATTTACCCCATTGCATTCTAAAGATACTTCACATCTTAGTAACAATGGAGCCTTTCATCAATTTGCACCATAGGATTTTTGCTCATATGCATGGCATGTCACTAAACCAAGATAGTTTTCATCTTTTTTATGCCATTTTTAAAAACCAACGAAACAGAATTAGCTTTTACTTCACTCGAATTCCTCTTGTCTGAGCTGGTTATCACTATACTGAATGTGGCAGATTTTCCTCAGGCAGTATAATTTCCACATTTACTTGCCTTTTCTTATTGGTTCACAGTGGATTATTGTGGTAGAAGTGTAAGTACTCCACAACAATAGCAGCTTCTTCTAGGATATGACAAGAAAAGTAATGTTTCAAACTGACATACCAAATTACTCAGATTACGTATTTGTAATCATTTAGACTTAATGTTTTCCCAGCACCAATATGAAGCAGGATTTATAATTACGTGCAAGACTTCTGGGCAGCTATTACAGTATTGAGTTGTTAAGTGTCATTCCTTAAAAAAAACCACCAACACACTCTTTGCAGTTCGAGTTGGTTATGATACTTCAAACTCATTATGAAAACAGTTCTTATTTTCCTAGGTATTAGACTGGAAACAGTCTCAACATTAAAAGCAACTTATTGTGCATAACAATAAAAGCAAAATTATTCTGTTGACAGTATGAGGTTCACTAAGTAATAATAGTGTAAGTAAAGGGGTTCTTCAGAAGATGCACTATGAAAAAATAAATACAATGTTCCCATGTAAATTGTCAGAAAAGATGCTTAATGTAGCAACTTGTGTTATTTAACACATGACTTTTAGGTGATGCTGTTTGAGGTGCACTGATTTTACTCTTCTTTACCCCTAGAAACACAAATTCCTCAATGCTCAGTTGAGAACTGAGTCCTTGTCGCTTTAAAAGAATTAATCATCCTTTGTCCCCATTTTTTAGTCATTCCAACTTCCTAGTAAACTTCTTGTTTTTCTTTCTACTTGTTTTGATTTACATTAGAAGCAAAAGGAGATTTTTAAAAATCAACCCATTAATAAAAGCCTATTTTAAGCAGAATAATGGGGACTTGGCATTTTTTCCATAATATATGTCAGGTAGCATTGACAGGATTTTAATGCAGAGAAAAACTCAGGAAATTATAGTATCTATCAAGTGATTCTCAGTCAAAAATGAGAAAGCATGGAAAGAGATTCACAATGAAAATAACAATTAATAAATACTAAACCTGATATATTAGAAATCTGGCATCTCTATAGCTTTCTTTTTGCCAAGGCTTGATTTATAATGCAAGACCTGACAAACAATAAAGGTAAATATATGTATACCCATGTATTGATCTATCGATAGATATGAGATATGAAATCATAGGATACTTCTTGGCTGTTTCTAAAGAAATCTAGCTGAAGCTGGACCAAAAGTATATTAATCATTCATGCACAAGTATAGATCAGCATGCTGTGAAACACCTTCATCTCTTTCTTAAAAAAATCCCCAAAGATACTACTAAGGATTAGTCTTTTTATATCATGATGTACAATACAAAAATATTATCCACTGACAACACTGCATGAAGTGTTTACTTATTAATTATGAATGGAAACATTATACCTGTGAAGTCAGTGGTAAAATTCCAGTAGCTCAAGGTTAAAGTGCAGGAGCAAATGTTACTTCTTTGGGTGCAGGCTACATACTGATCCACATGTCTGTAACTCAAATGAGGAGTCTGAAAATTTTAATATTGCTGAAAAATGTGAGAGGAAACTTGAAATCTAAAATTAAAATTATCTGCTTTTCTTCCATGCGTGTTAACCCAGGGGGAAAAAAATATCTCCATGCTTAACATCGCATGTCTATTGATTCTATTCTATAATACTATTTAGAATCAAAGTTATTTGGTGTGCCTGAAAATCAAATCCAAGGTACTGCTTATTTTCAAGTTATTTAGCAGACCCACTACCCACTTCTTAACATATATAACTGTTTTCTTTGCCATTTAGTAGATGGATGAGTTAAAATATAAAGGTAACCAGATCCTGAGAGAAATCTAAGTTCAAAGTAAAAGAAAAATCTGAAACACAACTATTCTCGTCTTATACAATATAACTTTGTAAAAAAAATGTGTCATATATTTTGGTTGGTTCGGAACATTATTTCAGATCAAAATCAGAATGAATGATTTAGCCTGTCTCAGAAGCGAGAGCTGAGAAAGTTTGTTTCACTTGTACTATCTTTAAACACTAGCTGGATACACAGACAGAAACATCCCCTTTCAAAAAGAAGGAACTTTTTTTTTTCTCTCAGGAGACTGAAATTTCAGTTGTTCTGCCATTTATACTGCTTGACTCTCCATAGAGATGAATATTCTTGTCTAGTCTTGCAATTTTGTGTCTGCTTGAAATGGCACTTAGCTTTGGTCTCTTCAAATACACTTTCTTTTTCCCTTCTCCCTTAGCTTAGGACAGTTATTGTGTTGGTCTTGGCATGTCACCTCTTGCCAAGTGTGACTCTGCCAGATCCCCAGTTCTGATTGCTTCAAATTTAACTCTAACTTTCAAAGACTTCACAAGTTATTTTTCTTTTACTCATCATACCTACCTGGGGGAGGACACTTTCCCTGGAAGCATAATGTAATGACAGGGTCACTGTAGCTACCATGGAACATCTTCCTGATATCTTCAGCATCACAGCTCACCCCAGCAGGAGCAAACATCCATCAGGCTCCTCTTTGAAACTGTCCTTTGCTGAGAAGCCAAGGAAAAAGCCTTTGAGCTTCTGGGGTGGTAAAGCTGGAAAACTTATCAATAATATGGCACATTTTTTAGTTGTTCTCCAACTTTTTAATCACTTCTGTACAGCACCAAACAGTCCAAGGACTAGGCCATGTCTAAGGACCCCAGATGTTTCATTAATAAAATACTAAGAGATATTTAAAGTAAACTTAAGATTTTTAAACTACAGTAAGCCAGTTATAAACAACTGTGCTGAATTGGACAAGTGGAAGGAGTGCAAGAGGACATGAGATTTCAAGATCTCTGCCCACCTTTCCAAAATTTTTCACTTTAATGATTTATCCATTGCGATACACTATCTGTTAGAACAGCAATCTATCCAGTATAAAATAGTTTCATCACACTTTCAAAGTAAGCAATTAAGAAATACTTTTACATAAAATTTCTTTACTGTAAATAACTTAAGATAGGCAAATCCTGACAAGAAAATCTTGACTTCTTCAGTTTGTTACAACTACGCTGTTAAAAAGACTTCTGTTGGTGATATGTATTGATTTCAAAGCTCCATTTGCAAGAAGATGAATCCAAAAGTATGCCAAAAAAGCCATATTTTCTAGATATAATGGAGAATGTTCTTTGACTAAAATTAGCTTTTCGCTGCTTTGTCACAACTTCCTTTTATATATGTCCCATGGCACCTATTGTCAAACTAATATGGCCATTCAACATTTCATAATTTAATTGTAAATTTTTAAATGAGATAATTTATTTTTATTGCTGATCAATCAAGTAGAATTTATAGCTTGCATTCCTCTCAGCCTCCCTAAACTCACTTACCCCCAAAGGTAAGATAATTTGAAATGGGTATAAAAATTGAATTAAATCAATATGTTTTTATTCTGCTCCAGCTCTTTCCCCACTCTTCTACAATTAGAATTCTGTGAGGAATATAATATTGAAGAAATAAATCTTACAGTGTTTAATCAGACAAGATTCAAAGAAATAAATCACAAAGGAAATGATGAAACATCTCCCTACAAATGCATAAAGGAAATTGTATCTCTTCAGAAGAACAGATAGTTTTGTAAAAATGTTTTTCTTATTTTAACATATAAAAATTAAATTTTAAGTCATATTAACCAGGTGATGAAGTATTCAAGATGGTATACTTAGTATACCTTAAATATAGACAGCTGTGGATATGTCTGAATTCCTTCTTGAGAAAACCCATAGAGCTCATGGTCTTTACTATTTACTTATTCCCTTCTACATTACTAGTACGGCTTTCAGTCATGTATTCACACAATGTAGGACAGAAACACTCTCCTAAAATGTAATCTATGCAGAATTTACAACTGCTAACTACCTGACTCTGCTTGTTCTGGTGCCAGTGCATGGGCTAGGGCTGTCTCTTTGTCCACTGGCTGCACAAGGAAGCTGAAGATCTGGAAACAAAGGAAGTGTGTGAGGTCATGGAGTGCTTGTGGTCACAGCAGCACTTATGAGGGCTGAGAGATCAGCATCTATAGTGAGGACATACAAAGATAACTTCTGACTTCCTTAGGCCCCAGTCCGGAAAAGCACTTAATCCTCATTAACCTGTAGACAACTAAGTAACACTACTGAGATCAGAGGATTTTCCTTCAGGTTTATACAGAACAGAAGAAAGTTGTACTGAGTTTGCGCTAAAATCTTTGCCACTTTGAGACTTTAATCACAGAAGTAACCAAGCAGATGAATGGTAAATGTGCAAAAAGGAAAGCCAGATCAGTGTGACCTCTGCAGACTGAGGATAACATTCCTATTCCTGGCCAGGGCTGGAGGGGGCAATGGGTCTAATATGTTTCTATACTAGATGTAGAACAATGAAAGCAGCACAGCAGAAGTCAAAAGCAGCAAGTAAAGTACATGCATTTAAAAAGAGGGATGGCTGAGGAAAGCAGTTAAGGGAATCACTTCTAACCTTTGTCTATTAGTTTTACTTTGACCCATTATTCTGAAAGAATAATTAAAAACACGAAGGTAAATGAAAAATAGAAGAAAAAGAAACAGGACTGAACAGAAAGCAATACAGTCTGATGAACCGTTTTTTTTTTCATTATGCTAACTTTATAAAGGAAATACAGTAACTTACCTGCACACAAATTTCACGGAGTTTTTAATGTAATTCTACATGACAATTTATAAATGGGAGCTAGTTGAAAAAAAAAAAGGAATATAAAGAATAGCAAAAGATGAGGGATCAAAACAAATACATCAGATGAGAGGAAAGGTTGAAAGTGAATTTGCCAAGGACTGGTTCCATAATGATCTGATTATGCTGTGCCTTTCATTAACCTGCATTTACTTCATCAGCACAAAAACAGGAGTCTGAGATTTGCTGATCATACAAAGGTGGAAGGCATCATCAATACTGATAATAATCACTGTACTGCAGTCTTCAAGAGTGAGATCATAGATTTGGGGATTAAAGTGCAAGTTCATGCACAGGGTGTTCAATAGTACACATTTCTGCTGTAAACTGAACATCAGCTGGAAGTGACAGAAGTGATAAAGATCTGGAAAGTCTGCAGTAGTAGCAGATTATAGAATGACAATGAACTTCAACGCCATCAGACATGAAAGTGTCATCTATAAGGAAGTGAAGTGACAGAGAAACATGGGTGGTACGCATTCTGCAACACAGGCTGACAGTAAAGGTGAATTTTCACTGGAAATTGTACCAAAAAGAGATATTAAAACAATATGAGTGATGAAGAACACATCTGACAATGAAAGACAAAAGTACCTCCTTTCACATGTTTGCCTTAGGAAAATCCAGATTGAAAGAGGATGCAATTATTTTCTATAAAAAAACTAATATAAACATTAAGAAAAAAACCAATAAAACACAATAATACTATTAACCTAAAAAAAAAAAAAAGCTAGTAAATTAACATATTAATATTATTTATTAATATTATTTTTCCTATTATATATAGTCTGGAAATTAGTAAAAATCCCAAACACATAAAGATAAAAGCAGCAATACTATGTCACAGTGTTCCTTTGGAGTAATAGTAAACAAGTTCCAATTTTAAGAGACTGCTTGAGCTGTTTATAAAAAGGATTATATCATGGGGCTGTCTGGATTTAGGGATTCAAGAAGTATTTGTTAGTCTTGTTTGTATCTCAAAAACGTACTGTGAAATAGATGTGCTGCAATCTACATGCTTAGCAGACCACTGTGGTTTTCCAAGTATTTAATGGTCATGTAGGTTTTCATAAGGATGTCACGACATACGGAACATCCCAGGAAAATTCAAAGCAATCTAGTATTTTGAAAATGCCAAGGAAGTTATTTGTTTAATTATTCAAGAGAGAATGAAGCAAAGGCTTTTGCCTATGAATTACAAGTTACTCAGTTTTCTTCTAGCACAAATTTTATAGAACCATAGAACAGTCAGGCTTGGAAAAGACCTTAAGATCATCTAGTTCCAACCCCCCTGCCATAAGCAGGGACACCTCACACTAAGCCATGCCACCCAAGGCTTCGTCCAACCTGGCCTTGAACACTGCCAGGGATGGAGCACTCACA